>JBAMAX010003251.1:0-16293 GCA_037043745.1 Chymomyza amoena
AATAATAAAGAACAAAATTAACTGTTGTGCATTTCATAATCTTGCATTAATTTCTACAATCAACGCGATTAGTTACCTACAATCTATACGGAAATGTTGCGTGTCAAATTATGAAACTTTTCATAATAACAATTGATTTCTTGGATTGTTGGCAGTCAATCGGCTTCTAAATAGCTCACAATAAATAATCTATAGTAAATGGCTTTCTACCAGCCATTATTTACAGTTCTTATATTATATATACAGCCCAAACAGTTTTGTTTGGGAGAAAGGGACCTCACAAAAAAAAAAAACAGCAAACAAAAAAATCAACAAAAAATTTACTTGTAGCTTTAAAAAAAAATTTCCCTGGTTTCCATTGATAAGGGATAAAATAAGAGTGTGAGCATACAGGCGGCACCACCATATCATTTTACCATGAGCCGTCCCACGGAAAAAAATTCGCACAAAAAAAGAACGCAAAAAAGCAAGTTTGACTCCTTCAAATTAATGTGGGCTGTTGCGGCAAAACCGAAATATTGCTACCGCCATCTAGTGAACTGGTGGCGCCATCTAACGTAAAGCATTTTGAGAATCGTAAGATAACACAGATTTGCTTATCGTCACTCTCTTGCCAAACATGTTTGTCCTCAGTTTTTCGTGACTGTTTCTTAAATATGAAATTTTTATATTTTTTTTTCGTTAATTTTGCCCAGTTGGCTTAAATATAAATGCTTTAACCTTATTTTTCCTATTATTGTTACATACTGCGATTTAATAATCGATTTGTATCAGCATGCATTGTGGCTTGCATAACTCTTGATGATTTTTTGAAGTTCTGACTAATAATGCTGTCCAGGGGACATTCCTATGAGATTTCTATAAATAAGTTGAAACGTTTTAAAATTACATATAAATATGTGTATATTCATCTAAATATTGTTTTTCCGCATGTATCTCTATCTCCAATATAATAATAGGTTTTTATTTTCTTTTTTTATATACATCTATGTATGTACACCTTTTGGTTGCAGTGCCCCACCTCTTTGTAAGAAAAAAAATGTACATCTAGGTTAAGCTGCCAAAATCGATAGTAGAGAATTAGTTTAATTACATAATATACAAATTTTTTTAATTTAAAAAAGAAAATAATAATGTTATCAGCTCAGAAAAGTTTCAAATTCGAAAACTTTAATGTTTCTGATATTTTATATTAAATATTGTAATTTTTTTTAAATTTGTCTTTTGCGGCTGGCAGAAAATTTAAGACCTGATAAAACAAAATTGACGTTAAGTTTCGCCTTAATATACACGTCCATTTGTGTATTTATGCCTCAATATTGCTCACCTTTATCCTAACAAAATGGTTGCCTCATTCGGGATCAATTCAATTTGAACCACTAAGTATAAGCGCCAAGTTAAGGCAAGTCCATACCTTACTTTTTCTTGTTTACCCCGACTATACCATTTCGCACCAGTACGCAACTACATACATAATTCATTGAAAATATAAACTTACGCTGTAACCCAAATATCCTGCAGGGTATTCCTTCTCAAATATACACACACACTCACACACACACACACACATATACATCGAGTAAAACTAAACCGCAAAAAGTTTTGCCTTACGCTAGCGTGAAAGGAAAACCGAAGCGTGTTAGCGTGAAAATGAAACTTTATTTTGCAGTCAGACCATTGAATTTATTTTCATGTCTTTGCTAAAGCAAAATAAGCTACTAGCAGACACATTTGTCCTTGATAATATCCTTGAATTGGCATAATTGCAAACAAAAACAAAAGCTAAGCGAAAAAGTTGTTAATTTGTAAATAATTTGTCATAGCAAAAAGCTTTGAATTTTATTTATAGTTGAAGAAAATAACGTATACGCAGCATTAAACTTGAAAGCACTTAAAGCGTCTTGCCGCACGTCAAACGGAAATGTCAAGTGGCACACACACACACATAGTCGTAGAATGTGGCACAGTCATAGGAGCAACAACAAAAGGCATTCGTGCAACAAGCCGCTAGCAGCAAGGCCAACAAGCTAAACTCTAATTTTCTCACGTACTTGTAAATTTTGCGGAAAACCGCAACAAATTCACTTATAAAAGTAATCTAGAAAACGCGCACACAAAACAGGAAGTACAAAACAGAAGAGCGCAAGAAAAAAACGCAAAAGAAAATAATAATAATAATAATACTAAAGAAAGCAGGAAAAGTGTGCAAAGAATTACGCGCGACAACTTTGCGTTTTAGTGTTGTAAAGCGTGGCAGGGAAGCCCTTCAACTCACCAGCACATTGCGTATACGGCTGGTTGGCCAAGTCGGCGGCACTTGGCGGCAAATGGCGGCGCGTTCTTAAAGCGACCAGCGCGCAGTTTATCGAGATTTAAAATTAAATGAGTGGAAGCGCATTAAGTGGCCAACAATTTAAAGAGCAGACAAGACGGGACTACTTAAGGGTTTTGTTTTTCGCAAAAGTAAATAAAATTAAGCGCTCTCTGGATAAAACCTTTGGCTTGTGTAATTTTATCAACTTTTTATATGTCTAATAATATATCTTGACAAACAGATGCAAATCTAAGAAAACTTTTTGTAAAGTTTGTAAGAAGATTTGGTTAGAGTGTGTAGGAACCAATGTCAATGTTAAGCTTTGCTTTATGAAGTTGGACTCCAAATAGATAGGATCGACATTGAAACAACTTTATTTTACAACTGGGCAACTTTGTATGAAAGTTTTTGACAAGTCTAATTTATGGTTTGTAGCCAATGTGAACACATTAGCTTGATTATCGATGCAAGTTGTTGTAGAGTCCTTTTTACAAGGATAAAGCTAAGGGCTTGTAAAAGAAAATAAACTACAAAATGTTGTTGTTGCTAAAATACACAGACAAAGTTGAATTACTTTAAAATTTTTCTTTTGTTATAATTGTCCGGTAGCCATTTTTTCTTACACATATATAAAATTCTCGGGTCACAATTTTCGTTCCCGTACTCCTCCGAAACGGCTTGACCGATTCTCATGAAATTTTGTGAGCATATTGAGTAGGTCTGAGAATCGGCCAAAATCTATTTTTATACCCAGCGTTGCCACCCCTAACATTTTTTTTTTTAATTTTTACCAAACTCCGAAACGGCTGAGCCGATTCCCATGAAATGTGTGCCTATTGGGTAGGTCTAAGAATCGGCCAACATCTATTTCTTATACCCAGGGTTGCCACCTGTAAATTTTTTTTTTTTAATTTTTACTAATCTCCTCCGAAACGACTGGACCGATTTATATGAAATTTTTGTGTGCCTATTAGGTAGGTTTGAGAATCGGCCATCTGTTTTTCATACCCTTAAGTGACTAGGGTTGCCACCCCTAATTTTTTTTTTAAATTTTTGGATACATTTTTATTTATTTATTTTTTTTTTAATAGTGTGGCATTCTGTACATTGTCAGATTAACTAATAATCTGACCTTGACTTTGCTAGAACTTTAGACACAGTTTAAAAACTTTTTTTTACGTATTACGGATGTTCTCATGAACGCATCAATGAATTTCAAATCAGATATTTACATATTTTAGAAGTTGTCAATACGGAGGTCTTAAGCCCATTGCGATGTGTTTTGGTTTTATTGGTTTGTAAGATATACGCATTTTTTTTTTTGGATATCGTACATATAGCATATTATACAATTGTGGTATTGGTGGTATTGGACATTAAGTGGAGACAGAAGCGTAGTCGCAAAGGGGTTGACAAGTAGTTTTTGTGAGTCATAAATTTATTAGAGATGCGAGCTCACTTTCGTATATAAATCCGTTTTTGTGTATTTTCGTTCATTTCTGCTTGAAAATGCTTTCAAATTCAATTTGGTTCACTATTTAAAGGTTTTTATATTGTTCACTAAATAGTGTACTCTATGTAAAAATTTAGATGTTCACTGTATCGAGGTGTTCTATACCGGACGTTCGCTATATCCAACCTCAACTGTAATTTTATTAAATATGGAAAATTGTTATGAGTTCTTTGGAATTTTAAGTAAAATTTTCTGTGAATTAAAGTTTTTGGTAAACTGTCTTTTTTTTTCTAACTTGTTTCATATTTAATAAAACAAATTTTATCATAAAAATTTCAGTTTCAGGATTTTAAAGAATCCTGACACAAAACTAAACCACTTTTGTTCACAAAGATTTTTTTTTATTTATTATTATTATTTTTTAAAGAAAATAAACTACTTTTTATGCAAATATAACTAATAAAGAAAATATTTTAAATTATTTATTCATAAAAACGTAAAAATACTATCTGCTGACATTTTTTGGGCACTCGATGTATTAACGAAAGAATCAGTAAAACCAAATATTGCAAATAAATACATGCAGGACAAGATAAAATACTAAATAAAAAAAAAATAAATAAAAAATAACCAATGAAAAATGTTGACTATAGACAACAGACAGTCTAAATAGTTATAAACAAAAAAAAAAGATTGTTAAAACATATTTCAAAAGCTTGAGTAGTAATGGTAATTCCAATGGGCTAAAGTGTGGCAAAACCGTAAGTGGGGGTAAGCCCGGCCTGCCACTGTATATCAAAAACGGCAAAACAGAGCGGGCTCTTATAAATGTTGTCGTGTAGAGCATTTAAATTTACCAAAACGGTTGCTAGACAGTTGCTTGTCAATCTATAGTACATTTCCATGCTCGAATGACAAGAAACATATTTTAGCGATTTTCATTTTATTTTTTTGTAAATATTTCATTTGACATTTTTTCATGTTAAATAAAGTGTTCGAAAAAAGATGTTGACCTATATTTCATATGTCGAATTGATTGGAAATTTCGTATAATTTTTTTTAATCGCATTGCTATGAAAATCGACACAGCGGTGCAAATCCGACCTCTTAATGCTGAGGGCAACTGGATATCCAGCTTGAACCCATAATACGCTAGCAAGCTATGTGAACAGCAAATCAACTCTGATTAATTACTTAGCTATTCAATCCAATCATCCTTTATTGGCATTTATTCAAATTTAATTTCGACTTCTGCCTATATTCTAAATATTAAGATTTTTTTTTAAATGAATGCATTTAGTTTCGTAAGGCAATAAGATGCTGCTTTGATTTATAATCGAATAACCATTAAATTTAGATTATGCATGGGCTAAAAGAGCCTAAAACATAGGCGGTCGGGCTTACCCCACAATTTTTAACAATGTCAAAAGTTAGCTTTTATGAAAAATGGTCAATTTCAAAATTAATAATGATAAGTAGAAATCAGTACTTCTAGAAAGGTGCTCTAAGCGTTAGGTTTAATTTTGTATATCGTTAAACTATCATTTCGATTTATATGTGCATTACGATTTTTAACAAATGAATTAATTTTCTGAAAAAATAACTTGTTTTATTTAGTAATAATCGATAAACTATTCAATTTAGATGATATCTGGGCTACATCAGACAAAAAATAAGCGGACAGGCTTACCCCAGTAATTCTTTTCGTCCGATTCTCCAATTTCTTAACTCCATTTTTCACAATTATGCAATGAAATGGACCTCATGGTGTCTGGGTGATCTGAGTCACTGGCTGAGCAGCCTATTCATCTTAACATAGCCTACCTCACTATATAAAAAAGACAAAAACTGATTTTTAAAAAATTATCGTATATAAAAAATTAATATTGTTCAAAAGAAATTACAAGTTCTAGAAAGTAACGACAAAGCGTTACCTTTAATTTGCTATATCAGACAAGTTGATGTACAGTCAAATAAGCATTTTATGGCCAAATCCAATTACTATGTCAGATTTTCCCCATCTTACCCCACATATTTTTAAGCTTAAATTATTACTGAATACAGCCTCTTCAAACTTTAGGTTTTTTTTAACGTCAATCGAACAGAAATTAAACCCAGTTGGTTCTTGCTTTTATTTTTGACTATTACTCTAAGGTACGGAATAAAAAAATATGTTGATAAAAACTAAATTTTTTAGATTTAATATAGTAAAAAAAAATTTGATTTATTTTTGAAGTATTTACTGCAGTCCTCCTGAGGGCCTTTAATTACTTTTTTTCCTAGAATTAATTCTAAGTTACATTATTGAATAAATAAATAAAATTTACTGCAGTTGGATGTTTCAGGTCCGTACCCAACCCCCCAAAAATATTTGAAAAAATAATTTGTTGGTCTTTTGCAAGATGCGATATAAATATATGCACATTAAAGTGAAGAACATTTTTATTTTTTATATAATATAACGATCTTAAAAGTCCAAAAAGTGAAATTTTTTGAGACTCCTAATGGCCAAATATTATCCAGAATTGCCAGCGCGTTTTTATGATTTGACAGTCTCTCTAAACATCTTCGTGATGATTGGGATATAAGTGAAGAAGATGTAAGGAAATATTTAGGTATATATAAAAAAAAATTTGTTGACTGTTAGAAAATTATGTTTATCTTTGAAAAAAAAAAAAAATGTGGGACTAAGGTCCTAAGAACAGTTTGAACTATGGCATATGTTTTGGCCGGAAATTAGTCAAAAGAGACCAAATGGATATTGTACATTGGGATAAAATATGTGACTTCATGAAGATTCAAATAATGGAACTACTACGTTGGCCAGAAGGAATTTTAGAAGCCATTTAGGCGAAACAATGCTTAATAATACTTAGAAAAAACGAAAGAAGAATAGGTCGACGCCATTCAACCATGGGGTTGATCAAGATGCAGAGACCTTAGGACTTAGATGTTGGAGCACGCAAGCCTGAGATCAAAACGAATGGAGGCGAAATCTACAACCGGCAAAGTTCCAACCGGGGCTGTCTCGCCAATGATGATGTTGGTAGACAAAACTCTACTGTCTTACAAAGTCATAAAAGACACGCATGAAAAGTTTTTAGCACTTTCGGTTTCGAGCTGTTATCATTATGGACTCAACTTCCGGACCATTAACCAATTCATTTTAAAAACTTAAAAGCAATCTTTAATTTTTACTTCCATCCAATGATTTCTAAACAAACTTACTCCACTTTTTTGTTTGCCAAAGCCGCTCATTTTCACTTCATCTGCTGTAGAGCTTCAAGATCACGTCCTGTCAAAGAGCGCAGCTTAAGCACCAATTAGTTGTTCAAGTGCTTCAACTATTGCAGCCAAGTGAAGAGCAATTGTAGGAGAAAACTTGGCTTATCCAGCAGCTTTAATAAAAAATTTCCCATTTTACTAGGGGTTCATTCGCAGCAAAGTCTGAAGCGTAGTAATTCAAAAGGACTAACTAACGTAACAGTGCTCAAAAACAAGCAGCAAATCATTACGCGCCATCAAATCTCGAGTTGCGCAATCTCAAGGTCTTCCGCAGTCAATCACTTACAGCTTTAGCACCAATTAGGCAAAAGGAAGTCCTTGAGTCAATGCCTCAAACCAAAAAAAGTAACAACAATTCTGTGGGTTGGTTTATTTTTGTGGCGTAATATATTTTGAAACTTTTTCAAAAGCATATTTACAGGCGCAACAAATCTAATTTCAAGTTGGTAAAAAGCGCAAAAAAAGTTAAATTATCAAAATTGTACCGTGACAAAAGTTGCTAACAACAACAGCAACAAAAACAACAACAACTAGCAGCTCAATTATAAGCAGCAACCAAGCAAGACAGCGCGTAGAGACTAAGCCTGGCCAAAACCAGCGTCCTGCGGCCTAAATCCGACCTTTTAAAAGAACCTCAATCATTGTTACAGTTATGATTGTTATTGGCAAGGCAACGAGAGAGTCTTTTGGAGAGGGGGCCGGGGCGCGGCAGCTTTAATAAACTTTTTGTTTGTCATTGCAATGAGTTTTTGGAAAATTTTAAATACATAAATTATTGAGTCCTGGCAACGTTAGCGTTAAAAGCAAATGGCAACCACAACAACAAATTTCAATTATGCCATAAAATCTATTTAGGTGTATAAATATTTGGCAAAAATTTCTGCCACGCCCCCACCACTGAGGCACGCCGCAAAAGTTTCGCTAGCGTGTAATTTACACATTTTGCTGTTAAGATTGTGCAAAAGTTTCAACGCCCCCGCCCGCCCATTGCATTGAGCCTGTCCATAACCAAAATGCCGCATAATTGGCAACAACACGAAAAGTCAATAAATGTAACAAAGCAACAACAACAACAAAAACAACAATGACAACGACAACAACAACAACCGCAACAAGTTCGTCCAACTTGTAAATTTTCGAAAATTAAATCTCATAATTTTGTTTTGTTTTGTTTTGGCTGTTTGGGCCATTGTAATTGGCATGCGGTTGTTTTTTGGCCATTTTGGCGGTCAACTAATTAAATTCATTGCATATTTCATGTTAGTTAGTTAATTTCATTTAATTTTGTTTCAATTTGCACAATGACTCTCTGTCGCCGTCAATGTTTCAACTTGTATTTACTTTAACTTCTACGTAGAGCAGCTGAGTTTACTCTCCGTATCTGTTCAGCTCTTGAGACTTTTTCAAGTTCATTAACAAAATTAAGCGCTTCCACAAAAGTTGCTAACCAACTTGTAACTGCTGCTATTGCCCATCAACTCAATAATGTTGCCTGCTTTTAGGCAGCAGCGCACATGGCGTATGCGCATCAAGTATACGCATCAAGTATACGCACTGTGGCTTGTTTACCAGAGAGCAATTTACTTAATTAATACGAATGTCGAAATGAATGAGTAGCAAATAAACAAAATGGAATGGAACTTACATGGAATTTCATTTTTGCTTTTAATACACACTCACACATCTATATGTATATCCTCTTCAAACTTAAGTGGCAAAAAAACGAAAAACGCAAAAGTAAAAGAATTTGCTTAAAAATTTGAACACTTGATGAATTGCGGGGCTTAAAACGTTTAGTTCTTTTTTACCTTAACCTACCAATAACCCATCAATATGCCATACAATAAACTTTTTCCGGTTGCCACATATATATATACATATTTGGCTGCACGTGTATTCAAGCGTGTGAGAGTGTGCGTGTGTTGTGTGTGTGTGCGTGCTTGGTTGACTGCCTGAAGTGCCTGATCATTTAGTTTATTGATTACAGTTTTTCCTTTTCCATTTCACCCATTCATTCTACGCCTGCAAAAATTCCAAGAAAAACTGGAAGAAAAGGATTTTCAAAATGAAATACTTTTTTTCTATAAGCTAAGTTATACACATTACTAATATTCTTTAAGCTTTCGATAAGTTGTGATATAAAAATGGCGTACGTGAAGTCGGGCGTGGACGACTTTGGGATACCCTGTACCACTAGCTTGTAATAAAGTCCGATTTCTTCACAAAAACCAACAACAGAAAAATTTTTAAGCAAAAATTTTTTTTTTCACCGATCGTTTCTATGGGAGCTATATGATATAGTCAACCGATTTCAATAAAATTTGACACAGTTCTTGAATACCTTAAAAAAGATCGGAATGCCGAATTTAGTTCAAATATCTTTACAAACAAACGAAACACATCGAATTTTGTATAAAAAACGTTTTTTTGGATCGATTGGTCCTATGAGAGCTATATGATATAGTCAACCGATTAGGATTAAGTTTAGTACTTTAGGAACTATAAATAACTCACGAATATCAAATTTGGTCCCAATATCTTAACAAACAAACGAAACACAACAAATTTTGTTAAAAAATCGATTTTTTGGAAGATCGGTCCAATGGGAGCTATATAATATCAATATCAACCGATTTTGTTCAAATTTGGCACATTGCTCAAGTGCTCTAAAACATTTCGAAACGCCAAATCTAGTTACGATATCTTTATTAAAAACAAAATATAGCGAATTTTGATTTAAAAAAGTTATATTGGCCGATCGGTCCTATGAGACCTATATGAGAAAGTCAACCGATTTTGATCAAATTTGGTACAGTGCTTGGGAACTATAAAAAACTTTTGAATACCAAATTTGGTTACGATGTCTTCATGAACAAACGATTTATCCATCTAAAACCTTTTTCTTTTGCCGAGGTCGTCTCAAACACCCATATGGGAGCTATATAATTTATCCCCGATATCAAAAAAATAAAATAAACTTGTCTCCTATGGCATAATATGGGATCTAATGTGAAAGTTTGGTAGCTCTAGCTCTTACCATCTCTGAGATCTAGGCGTTCACACGGACAGACGGACATGGGTATATCGATTTCTCTATTCACCCTGATCATATTTTAGGTAACTTTGGGGTGTCTCAGACGTCTCCTTCTATATGTTACATACATTTTCGGCTAGCACAAACTTAATATACCCTTTGTACCATACGGAACAGGATTTAAGAAGTTGGCGGAAATCGGATAAGAAGTATCCATATATCTGTCTATCCGAAAAAAAAAAACTACATAGCTGAAAAGAATTTTCAATATAAAAAAAAAAGAAAATGAGTTCTTTAAGTAATACACAATTCTAGAGAATAATTTTTCTTTTTGTTTTAAATTTTTTGGTAATCAGGTAATACCTAATCCTGATTAATAAACAAAAAACAACGATTATTGATATTGTAAGAACGAAGTTGTGAACGCTTTAGTTAAATATCCGATCATTTAAACTTTAATATATTTCTTTCATTCTAATCGCGTATGTATATTTAATCCATTGAAATTAAACATGTCGAATGTACTGTAACAAGTATCAATCTAAAGATATCTAAAAAAATTTCGGCTTTTACTCCTGCAAATCAGTAAGGGCAATGCTTTTGATATCTCATTCGATAGATCCTTTGCGCCTCTTAAAAATATTTACTCGATAGAAAATAACATTGCATCATGTCCATGTGGTTTGGAAACTGAGGAGAATTGAAAATAATTATCTGGTTTAAAGAGCCTAACGGATCAATGAAAAACTGATAAGTCCCCAAAAAAGATATAGTAAGATCTCTTGAACAGCAATAAAAGATAAATTCCAAATTCCACGTTAGGCAAGTAAGAGTTATAGGAATGAAAAAAAAATAAAGCGAAAAAAGTGGTTTATATGAAAGTGCTTTTTTAATTTAATTTTTTTAATAGAACCTTACCAAAAAAGGATAATTTTTTATTTTTCATTCAGATCAAAAAATCGAATTCTAATTTTTTTCACATAAAAACACAAATCTGCGAAATTTCATTTCAATTCATTATTCCATTTTTATAATAAAAAATACAAATTATTGGCCAATTTTTATGTTAAAATAAAGTAAGAGTTGGTTCACTTCAAGAATGATATTTAGGAGACCACATAAAAAAAAAGTAAATTTTAAACATTTTTCTAACCAACAGGAGTATTTCAATGCCCTTTTATAGATTTCCTTTCATTTCTTTGAAGTATCGATAATTACGATATTTCAAAATAAATTAATATTTTTTGAAATATTTAAAAATAAATTGAGAGCTTACCTTAGAACGCTTAATAATGGTTTACTTCAAGGATCAATATTTAGGAGACTACATAAGAAAATGTACATTTTAAACATTTTTCTAACCAATAGGAGTATTTCAATGCCCTCTTATAGATTTCCTTTCATTTCCTTGAAGTATCAATATTAACGATATCTCAAAATAAATTATAATAGTGTTTTTATATTCAAAAGTTTTAAATAAATTGATTTATAATTATTTGTGCTTCTACTCTTTTTGTTTATTTAAAGACAGTTTAAAAAATATATATTTTTTTAAGCTTTTATTTTATTTGTCACTATTTATTAAAGACACCGCTGTTCGACTTTGGCTATAAACTGTTGATCCCTTTTCTGTTTCAACAGTTACTAATAGAGATCCTTAAGCCCCTCCAAGGGGTCAGTCAGGGAATTATATTTATATATTTAAATAGGTTAAATTTGATTTTATTCAAATCAATTCATTTTCATTCAGTTCAAATATATTTGCCAATTCCATTTAAACTAATTAAAGGAGCATAATTGATGGCGAGCTTCTCAAGGGATTAAATAATCACGTCTAAGATCAAATGGACGGAGGCGTCTTAGTCGTGTTCTTGGTTTATGATCAATCGGCCAAGAATGAGAATGAACGCTGACATACCTAAGTCTGCGTAGGTTTTGGTTGCGATTTATTAGATGTCATAATACCAAGTTGAAATTATTATGTTCTTAAATATAATGACTTTATTTTCTAAAGACGTCTAGCTAGTTTTCCCCAATAGTCACTCTATTTTGGCAAGCTTCTGTCTAAATCTGTAATTAATTTTATGTGCTAACCGCAGCTTAGTTTTGAGCCAGCATGCATGCCGGGCTAAGGTTAATGTTTTAAAAGATAGAACGGCAATTTGGTATAATAATCTTCTCACATTTATTTTTAATACTATACTAAAAGTTTTTGGTATTAAGCAGGCGAATCCTACCATAGATACACTATTTTTTTATAATTTTGTGTATTGTATTTTAAGATAGTCTTTATTATATATGAAATACTTAAAAATTATGGCAAAAGTAATTTATTCAACTTATAACTACGCTTACCTAAAAAATATGGTATGCCGTTTTAAATCATATTGGATTTTTGCATTCCAAAAATGTTCACTTTGATCAAAAAGTTCCTGGAATTATCATCGTATGGGTCACCCAATTTAAATTCCTTTTTGATTTTTCTTAAATTGCCACATTTGTCATTGGCATTCTTTAAAATTTTCAGTTTGTATTAAATTTTATGTTAAAAATGGTGCGACGACATTGGAAATCTTACAATAGACTTTCGGCAACGTTACTCTGAAGAAAACTATAATTTACCAGTTACGATTCAGAAGTTGCCGTGAGTCCTTCAATGATGATAAATACAGGGGCAGGCTATCGAACAATTAAAAAATGGATGACCGTAAAGAGCAAATTGATTTTGGGATTCGTTTAAGACAATCCAACAAATACCTTATTTTGCTCCCTGCGAGTTTTCCCTATTCAGTCGTCTGAAAAAACCGCTCCGTGGAACGCGTTACATCGCCCGTGACGAGATGATGGAAAATTCGAAGATAGCTTTGACAGCTTTGACCGCAAACCGATTATAAAAAATGTTTCTAGGATTGGGATCAAGCGCTGGCATAAATGCGGCGATAATTTAATGAGGATAATATCGATTTTGACGAATAATATTGTATTTTGGATATTTTAGCTGAAATACAATCGTGTCTAATAATTTACACTTCAAAAACATTGCACATCTCCATAATACAGACCCTTGAAAATGAAAAGCATGCCATTTTGAACTATTCTGTATCTATCTACCTATATTTTATTACTCAGGTCAACATGGTTTAGTCGGTGGAAACCTAATTTACGGCGTAGAATCATGGCATTTAAACATGTCAGGACTTTGAAATATTTGAGAATATGTACCCAAAAGACAACATTTTTTCCAACTCTTCAGGTAATGTAGAGTGTGCAAAAATTGTCAAATAGGATAAAAATTCGAAATTGAAAATTTAAATTAAATTCTAAACGATGTAACTGGAGGACAGATTTTTTTTTGCAACCAGTATATAACCTCAAATTTAAAAAAAATCAATATTTCGGGTATATCACCAAAAATATCTCAAAATCCTAACGTGATGGGACATTTCTTACCCCGGATTCGGATTATACGCAGCAAATTACTTTGACAACGACCCAAAACAATGCAACAACTAACATGATTACTGTATTTGTAGACCTATCTTAAAACCCTTTTTGTTAGTAATTAAAAAGTCATTTTTTTGGAGTAAAACATTTTCACACAAAACCATTCTAAACAAAAAAAAACATGCTATATAACATTTATAAAGAGCAGACTGTTGTTGCTCACATAGTTAGGTTGGCACTTCTGCATCATTAGTGTGGTTGATCTTTTCTCGGGCGCTTCTGCATTTTTGCCCAACAATGCGAATACTTCAAAGTGTTAACTTCCGGTTGTTAGTTACAAACGGTTTGCCAGTTTTTATATGCTCGATGTGAGGGCATTATCCACACACAAAAGAAAGCTTGAAACAAAAAAGTTGGCCAAGAAATTACCAGCCAGGCTATTAACAGATGGCAGGACAGGAAGTGGAAGTGGCTAGCAGAGCGGCAACTATGAACTATCAAAGTTAAACACTGTGCATGTTTGCCTCATTATGTTACAAACGAATTTTCGCCGAATTTTTTTCCTCTGCTTTCATTATGGTTTTCCATTATTGTTGTTATTGTTATTATATACATTGTTAGAAGTTGATTAAAATTATAGCACGCTTTTGTTTTGGCCAAGTTTTGATGTTAAGAAACAGACGCTACTCATAACAAGTTCTTTTTAATAGCACAAATTAGAGAAATAAATTTTCAAGAGAGAGTGGAAGAGAGTAAGGGGAGTGTCGAAAAAAAAGAGCGCCATATGAAACATAAAACTGTCATAATTTATGAAGTTTATCATTTATGAATGAGTGTGGGTGAGTGTGGGCGTGAGGGGGCGTGTGTGTGTGTGCGTGAGAGTGTATGATTTTGCGCCTAAAAGTTGGCTGCGGTTATTCAATATCAGGCCAAAATGGTTTATATTTTTTTGAAAATGTATTTTGTTGGCGCTTTTTACTTTGGGGCGCTGCGACAAAACGCATTTATGTCAATTTAAATTTATGTTAACATAAAATGGCCAGACAGACAGTTGGACTGTCGGAGGACACTAAAAATGTGGCCAAGGTGCGGTCCTGAATGGTATCACATTTTTCATATATATATGGAGTATATTTTTTTTTTTGCTTTTGGCCATGTCAAGTCTCTACGAGCTTCAGCGTTTTTGTTGCCTTTTGATTTAATGCGCGCGGCACGCCATGACGTTCACTTAAGCGCAAACACAATATATATGTATAAAAAATGAGACAACAACAACAACAACAACAAGGAGAACAACGCTGAGTGGAGCACTTTGGGGCAGCAACGGAATTCCTCATTGCCAACGCACTTTTGACATTTCATTATCCTGTTAAGTATTCAAAAGTCAACCAAGCATAGCGAAGGACCAACATTTCACATGCTGGGCGCTGGTCTCCCAGCTGGTATCCTCATTTTTCGATTTACACGCCCCTCGTTCCTACGCCCTTCTGCTGCGCTCTCATAACTTTACCAAGCTTATCATTTATGCGAAATGCGTACAATTTGGCTTTTGGTTCGTAGCAGTGTTGTTGGGTAATGTCGCGTCGCGACAACGTCAATGTTGCTGGTTGTACCCCGAACCATCAACCCCCAGTCCCTAGACCCCCCGTCGTTTTTGCATTGTCATTGTTGTTCTGGCATTTTGTTTGTCTGCGTTTAATGTGTAACGGAATTGGCTTTGTGTCCTTGGCTTTTTCTCTCTTTGAGCGCGGCGAGTGCTCTCAATGCGTTCTCACTCCCTACTCCTCCCACCAACTCCTTCTTGGCTTTCTTCTCAAGCTGTTGGTCTCTGTTTTTGGCATTTATGACAACGTTTGAATGCCTATTACAACAACAACAACAAAAGTGAAATTATATTACATGGCAAGCAATATAACAAACACCTTGCGTCTGACACGGTTTCAAAGACAGACTGAATTTCAAAGAAAAACAAAATATTAAAAAATAAAATGTAAAACGGTTTAACAAGATTCTATCAAGTGAATGCAGGCGGCCAATTACCTGGGTATAAAGTAGAAAAAAAATCAACAAGCTTAATTAATTACTTGGTAATATAAAATTTAAGGATTTTTATCAGAGCTGCGAAAATACGTTTATTTTTTGAGCTTTTAAAAATTAGCAGTAGCTTCGTATATGTTTTCATAAAAATGGTTAAACAACATTAATTTAAACAAAAAATGTTTTTTAGAGAAATTATGGATCGAGAAACACGAAAATTACACTCTTTTTTTTTTAAGCAGTGCTTTCGAGATTTTTTCAAAATACATGTTTTTGGGACCCTTTTTTCAGTCCTTTGTAAATAACTCCTGAAAAAATGTTGTATTGATATGAAAGGTGATTAGAACGAAAGGTGTTGATGTGTTCTTGATCTGATTGAGTAAAAATTATTGAAGTTCGACCATATTTCAAAATTTCATATTTTCGGGTTTCTTTTTATTATACTTAAATGTATGTAATCTTGATATATGATGATGATGATGATAGCCTTCTCGCTACACCTATAGTTCAGCTTTAGCCTTATAAACAATATTTCTCCAATAATCTTTATCCTTTGCAACTTTTTCCCAGTTTAGGACGTTTAATTTTTCTAGAACATCTTTCACACCATTAATCCAACATTCTCGGGGTCGCCCAACTACTCTTATTCCATCACGTTAAATAAAAAATGGCGGACGTAAAGTCGGGCGCGGACGACTTTAGGATACCCTGTACCACTAGCTTGTA
>JBAMAX010003252.1:0-32837 GCA_037043745.1 Chymomyza amoena
CAAAAGCCTAAAGTCTGTTAGCAAATTCCGATAGAGGCCGCTATTCGCACTGCTTGCTATTTAAAGCTGCTGTTACATTTGTGCTAAGCAGTTTAATCGTTATAGTTATCGTTTGAAGGAAAGGCACGAACTTTGAACCATATACATATAATTAATAATTGTATTCTATTGCGACGTTCTGTAGGATAAGTGAAAGGATTAATGATATTTATGCCAAATTGAACATTTATTAATAAGGAAATTTTTGCCCATTTTAAATATATCCGTAAATCTGAAATATCAGAATAGCTAGGGACACCAAAAAAAGGGCATTTCCTTAAGGGGGTCTTACTAAGTTAAACCTCTTTTCCGAGCGCTATATTCAAAAATTGATTACTAGAAAACTACAAATGATTTCTGGAAGCTTTTTTTTGTATTGTTATCATTCATTATTGAACTTTACATAGTTTTTTTGGTTTTACATAAAAATTACGTATGTGACCGCTACACGTCCTTCACTGTGTCCTCGTCAAAAGTGTCCAGGGCGCACAGGGTGAAAGATTTTGACCGATCAGATGATATAAAACCAAAAAACCTTTAAAATTAATTTTTTTCATCCCCTTGGCTATGAATAGACACGAGCTTTTTCAAAAATTCAAAAGATCTTTATAGTAATAGAATTTTGAAAAAATCAATAAAATTTTTGGGCACTATTTTTCTGCTATTCAAGGCTTTTTTTTTGGACAAGAATTTCAAAAAAAGCTCGTGTCTATCTGTTGCGACATGTTTTCTGATGATAAAAATGCTAGTATGACAAGATCGGTCAGGCCGATTTTTCGAAAACGTTCACGCCACCTCTAATAAGACGACTTTCGGAAAAACACGTTTAAAGATTGACAACGTAATTAAATATATATAGCAGAAACACGAAAAACGACCGCGCGTGATCGTGAAAAATGCTCTGTCACTGATAAACGAGTCCATCCACAGTAAAATCCGTATTTCTAACACTATTTAGATTATTATTATATCATACTATGTTATATCTTCCTGTCTTTAAGTAATTTTGAAGGAAACCCAAATTTTATTTGATTTTCTACTGCCACGCCTCATGGGTTCTCTTGTCTAGCAAGTTCGATTTCCAGTCGAGAACAAATGTTTTGTTTTTTTTTTTATGTGAAGTTCTGCAACTTTTATCTAACAGTAATATATGAAGATGTATAAAACACATTCGCCATATTTTTCTTTGAATATATGGGGACCATGTCCGTCAAAGTGTTATTATCTTTTTTTATAATAACTCTGAATTCTCGTGAGATTTAATATTTTTGTTTCCTAGGAAATTTATTAAATTTAAATCAATATTTTTTTTGGCACTATCTACAATAAAGCCGCCTTTATTTACTTTTACTTACTTATTTTTATTTTTTAGAAACAATATTTCGAGAAAAGTTAATCTCATTTATATTTTTTTCTTCATTATTTTCTAAAATTTTTCAATATATTTTATAGGTTTTAGAAGTGCCAAAAAGCGTAGAATAATTAAGCTTTCCATATCAATTTTGTTTTTTAATCTATAAATAAAAATATTCTCTTTATTTTTTTTTATGCTTCCGAACATTTCCGAACCCTCTAAAATGATTTCAATTGTTCTCCGTGATCGATATTTTAGAAACATTACTTAATTAAACTTCTTGTTTATAATAATTATATCCCAAAAAGATTCCAACTTCCACAAATCTGTTCCCCATTTTATTGGTTTTCCCAAGCGGTATACTTAATTTTTAATTTTCCCTTAGAAATTATTTTGGCATTCAGACTTGACAGTTGGCAAAAGCGCCAAAAAGCGTGCAATACTTTTGAGTGGAAGCAAAAGTGCATAAACCATAAACTATAGAGAGCCTTGTTGTTTTTATTGCAGTTGCTGTTGTTGTTGTTGTTAGTTTCAAGTTGGATCGTAAACTAGGCCCGAAAACTTTCGCAATTACGAAAATGCTCTGAATTGCGCAGCAAAAGTGTCAGCTAATCAATTTTTAATGCAACAAAGCGAGTAAGACGACGCCAAAGAAATCAAAGCAGCACGCAAAAGAGTAAACAATGACAGAGAGAGAGGGAGAGAGGGAGAGAGAGAGAGAGCACAACGGGAAAGTGAAAGTTGCAACGGAAGAACGAACGAAGCTCACTTTCACTTTGTTGCAGTTGTAGCAGCATCACCTGGCATGGCAGGTAAGCCAACAACAAAGAGACAGCTTCATTTATCTTGATATATATGTATGTATATTTTTTGTTTTGTTGCGTGCTTTGTTTGTTTGTTTGCCGCTCAGTAGTTGCAACAATTCGCGCCACACGATGGAGACGATGTGCTGTCAAGGTCTGTGCGAGATGCGGCCAGCCACGCCTCACCAAAAGCACAGCGCAGCTTTCGCAGCAGCAGCAGCAGCAGCCGCCCGGCCCCCTATCACCCAGTTGCACAGCCGGGCCCCAACAACGGCAAAGGCAACGGCAACAATAACAACAGCAACCACAACTAACCTTTCCTAATAAAAAATGAAACGGAACGGCCTTCAGCCTCCCAGTTGGCAAGCGAATGGCTCCCCTATTCCCATAAGACAGGAAGCGCATGCATATTTCAGAAAGAGAGCTTTGTACATGACAGCATTAAAGCTCTCACGAAAGCTGCAAGAAGGCAGCAGCGTTGAGCTTTTCATTGAATATATTTAGGCGTGAGAGTGAGTGTGTGTGCGTGCGTTGGCGTCTGTTTGGCTGGCAAATCTGCAGAGAGCCAAAGTGAGCGAGAGAGCGAGCTGCATAGCGTGGCGTGACTCAGTCAATAAAGTGACACTTATGTATGGGTGTATGGTAAGTTTCGCAACAATTTCAAAAGGTAGTAGAAAAAAAATAGTAGTACTTTGTACGGGCAGATAAAGGATGAGATAAAGAGATATTTTAAATTGATAATGGCTTTGTTGGGAGAGTTAGATAGAGGAAATATTTTTAATAATAAAAAATTAAAAGTATATTTTTAAATAAAAATACGAACTTGTAACTCCAAAATAAGCGGTATAGATTTCTTAAATCTTTTGGTTCGAAAGCTCCAACTAGTATTTTTTTCAATATAATTTTTTGTTGTTTCATTTAATCGTAAGAAATAACTCAAATATGGAATGAAAATATCGCTCATTTACAAGAAGAGTTTTAAAGAAGAGAATACGCTTTTTTTGAGGTAATAATGCGGATTTATTCGTTATGAAAAACTGTGCATTGTGTAAAAATTTCATATTGATATCAAAAATACTTTCTATGTGAAGGGAGAATCATGAATTTATTTCAACGACTTTTGACTGAAATTGCGGGGTCGATGAAAACTTTTGATGCGTTTTCTGCAAAATTATTTTTTTTGAGTTATGGCGTTCTTCCTGTAAGTGGCCGATGTGTAATGTATTGTCAAACTTTTAGTAATGACAGACCTTAAATATCTAATTATTGGTTCGAATTTTGAATTTAAAAAAATAGACCATCCGTTCTTATAGACACCAGAAGACGAATGAGATTCAAAAACTTGGTTTATATGCCTTTTAGATTTTTTTCTTGTAAAGCTTAAAATATTTTTAAAAAACAAAGTGATCTCGGATTTATTTCAAAACTCCCTTTATTGGAGACTTATAAGAACGTACTTTATATTAATTGTTGGCCCGGGCCTTTGCGGGGTTTTAGATGAAGCAGATCATGAATTTATCCACAGTCGGAAAATATATTATTCATTTTAAAAAAGTAAATTGTATATCCCAAAGTTAGAGTACCCATTTGGGTCAGTACTCTATAAAATAAATTTAGTAACTTATGATCACAAAATAAAAAAAATAAAAATACTGTCTAAAATAAACACCTTAAAAAAATTCAAAAAATGAAATTAACATTGCAAAATTTTAACTTATCTAGCGATATATGCATCCAGGGCCGTAGAGAGAATATCCGGGCCCCGGAGGAAATCCCGGATCCGGCCCACTATAAATTTTTCTTAATTCAAGAAAATACGTATAATTGTTGAAAAGTGTGAGATGAGAGGAACAAAAAAGTATGTTACGGAGCTCTGGTATAATGAAAATTTACTATATTTTGTTTTAGCAAAAATCTTTCCGAATGACTCTCGAGTCCGACAGCTCCCGGAGGGGGGGAAAGATTCTCCTTGTATTTATGTATCTATTCGTAATATTTTTTATAAATGTTTATACTAAAAAAATTATGTAAAATCAAAATTTGACAAGCTTTTTGTGACATCTCTTGGTAGAAATATGATTGTTTTTAATATTTATTGGAAGGCACAAACTCTTTAAACTATAATATTTATATTTCAAAATTACATCAGATTATATACGTTTTAAATCAAATATACTATATGTATATATAAAAAATATGTTTTAAAACTAACTAGAAAACTATTTTCACTGTACGTTAAATTTTTCAATTTTAAAATTTAAAGCTTTTGGAGCTAGCTACATTATTGTTTATTTTCTACTCCTTTCTCGAAAAGTTGTGCCATTTTATTATTATAACTTTATTCAATATTCATTAAATCAGTCAAAACTCTTTGATTTTGATGACAAATTTATTTCAGATTAATAACCACAATTCACAATTTTTATTGCTTAATTTAAACCAAAAATTTCACATCATAAATTCTCTTTCCCACGTTTTTACTACCCTTTAATTGTCTTTTTACTACCTTTTCAACAGATATGCTACACTTTCGCAGCATTTTCTATGCAACTACACACACACACAAACACACACTCTCTCAGATCCTTTAAAATGCTACCAATACTAAGACAGCGAACCGGCTTTTTGCACGACAACAACAACAACAAATAACAGCTACGGAGCAGAGCACATGCCAAGCATATCAGGTGACTTTGACCAAAGCTTTAAGCGTGAGAACAAGAGAACACATGCAAAAACACAGCTTATGTTTAACGTGTTAATTTGTGCTCTCTGCTAAGTACGAGCTCGCTCTCTCTTGGTCACAGCTGACGACGCGGTGGTTGAGCATTGGTATTGTCGTTCACGTGGTTACTTTTTTGGTGTAGTAGTTGTCGTTGGTGCTTGCCGCTTTAGGCCAACTGTAATTCCTGGTAATTCCGCACAGCTACACTCTCACACTCTCTCGCACACACACGCAATACACTCTCAAAAACTAAGATTGAGCGCGGTTGTGACATATGCGTGTGCGCGCTGTTCGTTGCTGGGTACAGTAAAACTTGGCTCTCCTGTAGGTGCAATCGAATATTTGCAGGTGAAATCAATAAAGTACTTTTGGAAAGTAGAATGAACTTAGTAATTGTTTATTTTATTTTTATTTTATTTAATTTATATTTTATACAATTATAAATTAGGTGATTACTTACTGCAATTTAATTCATTATTTATTTATATAATTATAAAGTAGAATTTAATTCTGAGTTATAAAAGGTATGCAAGCCATAGCCAGAGAGAACAATTTATTATGCATTGTATTTTTATTATATTATTTTTATACTAAGTATACTTAGTAGTATAACAATTCAATACCATTTAGCTTGTTATCTTTACAGACACGAAAATAATGCATAATTTGTTAAAGCATAATAAAAAAGTAAATTAATTAGATTATTTCATATTGCAAATTAGGTGAATTTAAAAGAATAATTTAATTGAATGTTTCCAGATTACAAATATGGTTTCTATAAAAGATGTTCTGAATCGTTAAATTTAATCTACTTGCGGTAGGTCCAAAAAAGCAATAACAATTATAAAGTTTTTTGTTTAGCCCGTAAAATTTCGATCATGATAAAAGTTCCCGGATCTGCTTATATTTGTATTGCAATGAGAGAAAACTCAAATAATCATTGTTTCATTTTACTAATAAGCAGCTTTTTAAATTACAAATATGGTTCCTATAAAAGATGTTCTGAGCTGTCAAATTAATTATACTTGAGGTAGGTCCACAAAAGCAATTATAATTAGTAATTATTTAGTTTGGTTCGTAAAATTTGATAATGATAATTATTCCTTCTGCTTATAATTGGCTTGCAATTAGAGAGAACCATTTGAGTCACAGCAGTCACGGGTCATTAGGTTTATAAAAAAAATTTACATTCAAAAAGAAATTATGAGCTCTAAACGCTGTCACATGGAAATAAATTGTTAAATTGCGGATACAATTAAATATATTAATATTATTCCTGTTTAAATTAATGTTCAGGAGGCAAATTAAAAAATAACAAATATTTTATAAATTCGTTAGTGTACCAATACAGCAAAATAAAATATTTCAAATATTTTAAAAATGTGCCAATTCAATTTTTTTAATTTTAAATACGCTTAAGTTTTCTATTAAATAATAAACCAAAAAAAAAATAATAAAAAATGGTTTTTGGTTCCAACTATTCACAAACTTTTAGCGCTAATAATCATTTTTTCAAATCGAATTTTGACAATTCCAAACGCAACTGTCAAACATGAACCAAAAATTATAAAAAGAACCCTTACTTCGTCAAACACGCGCACGCCATTGCACATTTCGCACGTTCGCTTTAGCTAGTCTCCACTGTAGTCAGTTTTTCTGCTTCTTGTTCGTGTTCTTTTGCAGCGTAGGCTTTGAGCGCGCCTCGAGAATGAAGGCAAGCTCAGTTAGACGCCAAACGCGAAACTGCACGCTACTTTATGAGAATCGAGCCGAGCAGCAGCAGCAGCAGCCTAGCAGCAAAAATACAAGCACAAAAAAAAGTTAATTTGAAAAGTGAAAAAGTTGAGAAAGTGAAAACTACTAAATGAAAAGTTTTGTTGGCGGGCCGAGCGTAATGTAAAATAAATTCTAAAGGATTAAACAAAGTCGCGTGTGTAATTTTTAGTAAGCAAAGTGGTATGAAAGCAAATCAAATTGAAATTTAATTAAATTTACCAAAAAAAAATAATAAATAAATAAACCACAAAACAACACAACAAGCAAATGCAAGTCAAAGTGTTTTTTGTTTGTGTTAAGTTTTTAGCCAATTGAAAAGTTTTTGCAGCAGCCACAAATTTTTGGTCACACTGACAACTGACTTCCTCAAATGTAGCAGCCAAAAGCAAGGTAAAAACCAAAGCTAAACATTAAGTAAATACATTTTCCAAAATAAATAAATAAATAAAGGCAGATGAAGTGGTTTTGGGAATAAGTTGGCAGAATTTTTTTTCTTAGGGCTTTGCAACTAATCCTGCTTTTGTGCATTGAAGTCGGCCAATCAGAGGACATAGCACGCCCGACGCAACAAAAACCGAACGCCGCCATAGCTTTGACATTGGTTGCCTCATCCTGATGTTGCTGTTGTTGGTGTTGGTGTTTTTGTTTTTTAGTTGTTGTAGTTGTAGGGAGCTGTCAGTAGCGCGTTTAAATGTCAGGGGCACCCGCACACACATACACAGGCACACCCGCTTAGGAAATGCATCTGATCCCAATAGCATCAAACCTGTCTGTTCCTTTTTTTTCGCGCAACGAGGGTTGGCTGTAAAGTAATTGACAGCTGTTTCGATAAATATAAAATTTTATTTTTCAAAGTAAGCTCTCTGTGAAGCAAAAGAGCAGTTCACAATTCAGCAGTAAGAACTGTAATGCTTTTTTATTCTTAAAATATGTAAGGAAGATTGGAGAGAACTTCTAGATGCTTCAGACAGTTCCTTGGCATCTGGTTTTAGATAGTCGCTCGAACTAGTTATATCTTACATTTTTCAAATACATACTTATCCCAATAGTGTCAAATCTGTCTGTTCCTTTTTTCGCTCAACGAGGGCTGATTGTAAAGTAATTGACAGCTGTTTTGGAAAAAATTAATATTTTATTGCTCAACGTAATCTCTCTGAAGCAATGGAGCAACTTAGCAGCAAAAGGTATAATTCTTCAATATCAATAAAGCTTCTTAGGGGAACAACACTTGATTTAGCGTTACTTTAATTTCTAGATCCTTCTAAAAAGCCCCTTCCTTGGCCTCTGTTCGATGGAAAGATCTACAATAGCTCTGATATTTCAACAGTATAATCTAAAACAGTGACTTCTCTCAAGATTATCAAATTTTGTGATGCTTTTAAAAATATATTTTCAAACGATTTCTATTGTTAATTTTGCTACCATTGTATGGATACTAGATTTGTGTGACCAACGCTCGATTTAAAAATCAAGACTTAAAAATAAACATATTATATATATTTTAACAAAACTTCAATAAATCAATCAACTTCTATTAAAATTATCGAATTTTGTGATGCTATTAAATAAGAAGAATATTATTTGAAAAAGAATATATTTTCAATCGATTTCTTTTATTAATTTTGCTATCATTGTATGGATAATAGATTAGTGTGACCAACGCTCGTTTCAAAATTAAACACATAAAAACAATCGTATTGGAGTTTTTCGTTTTTGCTAAGAATTAATATCATCCTCTTGAAACATGTTAGGGAGACCTTCCAGAAAGATTATTTCTAGGCCTTTGGGCTTAGATAACCGATTGAACCAACTACAATATTGTAGATTTTTCAAATACATATTTCTCAAATTGTGAGTTTTCCCAAGGATTATTTGATTATCTAGCATGTTATTTATAACATTATTAAAATTCTGTGATACTTCTAAATATTAAGAACCCAATATAATAATGGGATATATTTCCAAATGATTTTTTTCATCATCAATATCGTATTGATAGTAGACTAGTGTGACCAACGATTGATTTTAAAATTAAGCGTATAAGAGAATTTTACTTTTATCAAATCATTTCGGCATTTCTAATTCTTAAAATTTTTATCTTATGTAAAGAAGACTGTAGAGAAAAATATAGAATTCCAAGATGCTAAAGACCGTTTCTCAGTCTCTGGTTTTAGATAGTCAATTGAACCAATTATATCTCGGATTTTTCAAATACATATTTCTTAAATAGTTACCTCCCAAAAAGTTTCAAGGAATTTTTGATTATCTAGCATGCTATTTATTAACAATATTACAATTTTTTGATACTCTTAAATGTGAAGAACTCAATATAATAATAGGATATATTTTCAAACAATGTTTTTGTTCATCAATATCGTGCGGATAGAGGATTAGTGTGACCAACGATTGATTTAAAATTGAACGCATAAGAGAATTTTACTCTTTCCAAATCAGCAATTTACAATTCGGCAGCAAAAAGTTCGATAATCTTTAATTCTTATAATTCTTCTCTTATGTAAGGAAGACTGTAGAGAATTCCAAGATTCTTAAGACTGTTTCTTTGTCTCTGGTTTTAGATAGTCAATTGAACCAATTATATCTCGGATTTTTCAAATACATATTTCTTATAGTTACCTCCTAAAAAGTTTCAAGGCATTTTTGATAATCTAGCATGTTATTTATTATCAATATTACAACTTTTTGATACTCTTAAATGCGAAGAACCCAATATAATAATGGGAAATATTTTCAAACGATTTTTTTGTTCATGAATATCGTATAAATTGTAGATTAGTGTGACCAACGATTGATTTAAAATTGAACGCATAAGAAAATTTTACTCTTTTCAAATCAGCAATTCACAATTCGGCAGCAAAAAGTTCGATAATTTTTAATTCTTAAAATATGTAAATAAGACCTTACAAAAAGACTGTTCCTTGATCTATGGTTTTATGTACTCGATTGAACCAACTGTAATATCTCAAACTTCTCCCAAAAAAGCCTTAAGCCTCTCATTTCTTGATTATTTTGCATTTTTTTTGTACATCAATATCGTATGAATAGCAGATTAGTGTGACCAACGTTTGATTTAAAATTGAATCTATAATAGAATTGCATTAAATAAATCTATTCAAAATATTTTAGTTTTCCACGCAATCTCTTTCTGAAGGAATAGAGCAATTCACAATCCAGCAGCGAAAATATGATACATTTTTCCTACTTAAAATATGTAAGGAAGATCTTCAAAAAGACAGTTCCTTGGTTTATGGGTTTAGATAGCCGATGGAAGCAGTTATATTTTTGATTTTTCAAACAAATATTTCTCAGATAGTGACTTCTCCCAAAGAGTTTCAAGAATTTTTAGATTATCAAGCATTTCGTTGAACAATGTGATACTTCTCAATGTAAAGAACCCAATTTAATATAGTAATAAACATTTTTAAAAGATTTTTTGTTTATTAGCACCGTATGGATTATAAATTAGTGCGACTAACGATTGATTTAAAATAGAACACATAAGACAATTCAATTGTAATCTCCTCTCCACAGGAAAGTTTTTCTAAAATTTACAGCAGGTAGAAAAGTCCAACATAGTCTCTCGTATAGACCAATTACTTTTCAACCTTCCCTCGCTTTGCTGCTTGAACTTGCCTTACTTGTCCCAAATTATTGCCATATGCCAGCCAGACCGGCTATTCGTGCCCACAAATTAAGATACCTTGGTTCCAGACGAATGATTTGGCCAAAGAAAAAAATACTTACCCCCAAAAAATTCTGCCACTCAGGTAGCACATTCATAACACGCAACTTTCTGCATCATTATGCCGCATAATTGTTAAGAGATCTAGACAATGGCAAAAGGCGAAAAGTAAATAGTCGATAAAAGACAAAATAAAAAACATAAAAGCAGACGTCAGTAAAAAGAGGCACAAAGCAGAATCAAAGCTGAGGCATAAGAAATGCCAAGTGCGAAACTTTTAATGAGATTTAGTCCGAGGCAAAAACTTTTCTTTGTTTTTATTTTTTAATTTTTCAATTTTACAATCGAATACAGGCGCTTTAAAAACTCAAAACAGCAGCAAGAGTGTGGCGGGGAGGGGGGCTGCGCGATTTGCATGCGAAATGAAATGAGGATACGTGCTGGGAAAATTGTCGAATGGTTAGGTAGGATTTCTTCGTGAGGGAGGATGCACAGGCAGCCGAGATAAGCGCATAATTACCCAGCTTTGGTAAGTTTCATTTGGTTTCCTTTACTGCTTTTTATTTCTCTTGATTTTTTTTTTGCTTTCTTCCTTTTTGTATTTCTGTTCATCTTAGGCACTTTTTGTTGTAGCGCGTTAAAAGTTTTGCCTTGGGAATTTCACTGCTGGCTGTGCTTGCACCTTCTGATATGAAGCACATACCAAAAGTCCAAAAATTGCCCGCATAAAAATTAAAAATTAAAGCCAACTATTTGAGAGCTTAGTGAGTTTCGAGCGTAAAATGAAATTATTCCAAACTGCTGTGGGGCGTGTGGAGTATGCTAAGCATTTGAGATTATTATAATTAAGCAAAATTAGGAAATGTTGGATAGACCATAAAAGCGTAAGAGCGGCAAAAACAAAGTTACAAAAGTGCCTGCTGAAATAACTGTACGGAATATTAGTCCAGCGCCTGTGCAGAATATTAAAATAAAACCAATGTCTGGACCAGCTTTGGCCATAACGCAGCGAGTACTTTAATAAGAAGTAAATTGAAAAAAACAAGCCCAAACAGTTTATGAGCCAGAGAGACTTTAGAAAACGTAAAAGCGAAAAAAATAAAAAACAAAAGCAGCTGTATCTGGATTTGCTTAAGCAGTGTAATTTTCTACACATAAAATATGCGTCTATTAAAATATTTTTTAAAATTATGAGTTAGCTAGCGAAGAATATCCGAACTTAATTTGTGGAATTACATTATGCTCAATAAAGCAAAGGATAATCAGCAAATTTTATTTAATAAAAAATGAACTTAGTTAGTTCCATTTCGTTGAATTTTGACGTCCTTGGGATGAGGTCGGACATGTTTAAAGGTTGTCTTTAAAGTGTTAAGAGCGAGAGCTGGCTTTACCTATGTGAGCAGACTTCCGAATATATTCTATTTTTAAATATATTTCTTAGAGCTGCTTCCATTTTCACAAGTTTGAAATTTTACTTTTTAGCAATAGAGTTTGCTATAATTTTAAGATCACATTCAGATTTTGCTAGCTAATTTTCTTTTATGTATTATATTTAATTACCACTTTTTTAAAAATTACATATTCGGTTTAATTTATTATTTTGGCTAATTTTATCTATATAATATTAAAAAAAAAAGAGCCAAACCAAACCATTTAATTTGGAGTCGTTTTTGCGTGCTCCAAAAATAAATTTTCGATAAAATTATATTTTTTCTACATATTTTGCTGATTCGTTTCGATTGCTATTTAAACACAACATTCGGTTTCAAAAAACTTCGCTCATCACTTTTTAAAAAATTAAATTTTCGGTTTAATTTTTTACTTCGGCTAAATTTATCTGTATAATATTATAAAAAAAAACCCAAACCAAATCATTTTAATTGGATTCGTTTTTGCGTGCTCCGGAAACGAATTTTTGATATACTGGGACAGAAAAATAATAATTAAAAATAATTCTCAGCAAAAATCTAACTTGTAGTTAGCATAAATATAATACTAAGAAAATCAAAAAATATTTAAAAAAATACTTTTCAGTTTTTGCGTGCTCCAGAAACGAATTTTCGATATATTGGGTCAGAAAAATATAATATACAAATAATTGTCAGAAAATATCTAACTTGTAGTTAGTTAGCATAAATATAATCCTAAGAATATCTAAGAATATTTAATAAATTATTTTCACTTTTTGCCTGCTCCGGAAACGAATTTTCGATATATTGAGTCAGAAAGATTTAATTAAAAATAATTCTTCAGTAAATATTTAACTTGCAGTTAGCATAAGTACAAACTAGGAATATTAAAGAATATTCAAAACATAATTTCAGTATTAAAATTTTACTTTTTAAAGCTCTTTTGCGTAATTTGTTTTAATTCCTATTCAAACAAAACATTCGGTTTCAAGCCACATAAAAATTCATTTTGGTGAAACTGGGAGCACCAAACATGTGGTCTCAAAATGAATCCAAATAAAATGATCAGATTCGTTTTCCGCAACGAGCCCGAATATTTTTCTAATATTTTCTATATATATTACTAGGGGGCTTCGCCCCCCCTGCTCGCTTCGCTCACCAGCCCCATCCCCTCCAACGCCACAAGCGGTTCAGGGGGCTCACTTGAAATTAAATTACTTCTTTATTCTTCATATACCTCTTCTTTGATGCTTAAGGCATCTGTTCTCGCTTGCGCTCTTTTATTTCCTCTTCAGTCAAATTCGAACTTCTTTCTACCCCATTTCTTTTAATTCCATACTTTATAAAAACATGAGAAAAAATCATGAGAAACAAATATCTTCTGCTATACACACAACATGTTCTACACTTTCAAAAAGATGAAAAAAAAACTTTTTATATAATACAGGGATGTACCTATATAATTCCCTGACTGACCCCTGAGAGTGGCATGGGATCTCATATTAATAACTGTTCGAACAGAACAGGGACCTACAGTTTTTAGCCAAATCCGAACGGCGATGTCTTTAATTAGTATATATATTATATTCAATAAAAACAAAATGGGCCAAAGTTCAAAATCAGCACGCTAAAACTGATTCTTAGAAACTAAGGTAATTATATTTAAATATTAAAAAAACAAAAATTTACAATACAACTTAAGCGACTCTCACATTTCAAATAGAACTTCAAAACTTGGCTTATTATATATATATATATATATACTTCATTATAGAAAAATGCATTACAGGAAGATCTTAAGCTTAACGTACTTAAAAAAAGTTCAAAATATGAGAAAATTTATTATAGAGGACTTTTTTATAATGAAGTTCGACTGTATTTAAGGGGGGAGACCGGTTAAGGGTGTCGAGATTTTGTTGTTTTTCGTGAATTTTTTACATAGGCAGTGAATAAACAAAATATTTTTTAATTGGGGAGTATTTAATTCATGTTTTGAAGTAGACTTAAGAATTTTTTCAAGAAATTTCCGCCGGAAATACATAGTGTCGTTAGATCGTGCTGTCCATGGACGATTGCCATCGGAGTATTTTGCTGGTGGGTATTCCTGTGGTAGCAATTTTCATCTGTAATCACCACAATTTTTTTTTTCGTTGGCAACACATTTTCTAAGAATATGAACGTGATTGTGTAAAATAAAATTGAAAATTTAATTTTTTTGAGGTGTTTGAAGACAATGTTATGTTTTTATACCATATTTTTTCACCTTTTTTGCATAAAAAAACATATTTTTAACAATCATTTAATCCCAGAATTATGTTCATCTAGATTCAATTCAAATTGAATAAAGAATGTTCACACCAAATTTCAGAACGATTGGTCAATAACTTTTCAAGCTAGAATGCTCACAAACTGAAAAAGTCGTTTCGAGAAAAACGCGATTGAAGCTATCGCGCGCTTCGACTCCGGACCGACGGGCGGCCACTTAAGTCCTCCTAGCATTGGGAATAATGCGAATTTTGCTTTCAAATTTTGACCACATATTCTTGACTAGTTATACTAACAATTTATGCAATAAAAAAAGTCAATTTTAAGATCGGTCTAAACTGGTTTCCCCCCTAAGCTGAATTTCGAGTAACTCCAGGCCAAATAAACTCAAGAAATTTGTATATTTTGTTATTTATTAATTATTTAGGCATATTAAAAATATAAAATTATATTTTAATTTTACTGTTAATAACCTGGCACATCAAACGTTGATTTTTTCGAATTGATTTTAGGATATTCTACTTGGATAAAAACAACTATTAGTATAACGTACTTAAGTACGAAGTTTACAAATTCCCAAAAATGTTCTACTTCGATACCAAATTTGTAATTTTTTTAAATGATAATAATTTTTGAATAACATTAATAAAAATTCCAGAAATTCGGAAAAAATGATAATTTTTCAACACCAGATTTGTATTTTTAAAAATTTGAATTTTTTTCAATTATTATAAACTAAATCAGCATCAAAAAAAATATTTGGCATATACAGTAGGGTAGAAGCCGCTTGTATGACGGATTTTTAAGCCGGCAATATCAATAACTCCACCGCCTTAAAAGTTTCCTTTTTACCCTTTTTTAGCGCCTGTAAAATTTAAAGATGATCCGAATGTATTTGAGGACACGTAAATAAGTTAAAGGCCTTAATTCATCCTTTTCCGTTTTTGACTGCATTGTTCTACATCACCTTCAAAAACTTATTATTTTCTAAGCAAAGAAATTATGGTTCAAAATTCTCAGGTCCATCTAAAATAATTTTTATAAAATATAAAGTTGGTCTGAATGAATTGGGTTATCCCTAAAATTGATTAATTACTCTAGTTTGGCAATTTTTAAAAATAATTTTGGTAAGCTAATATACAGATTCCTTTAAGCGAGTCGTAAATGTATATAGTTAAAGAACTTCCCACAATTAATTTGACAGTTTGGGCGAGATTGGTCCATTTTTTTTTTAACATAATGTTAGTGATTTAAAAATCTTCAGATAAAACACATTTAGATCTGGGAGGCTACGTAAGCAAGCTAAATTGCCTTATCTGAAGCTCTAAAAACTTTTAATACATTTTGGAAAAGCCCATACATACAAAAATTTGAACTTTTGGAAATACCGATGATTTGTAAGCACGTATTTCACGCATAATTTCTAAGAAATCCAAAACTTCTTGTTAAAACACACCTTGCGTATTGCTTTTGGATATTAATTCCGATTTCCATTGGCAATTAAGCAATACAGTTTATTATTGTTATTATACTTCTATACTTTTCCGTATAGTCTACTGTAGATATTTTACGAAAAGTGAAACTATAACGATAAACTGTTTAGCTAGTTTGACTCGGAATCGAAATGAAGACTCAACACCATAGTAAAAATATGCTAATAAAGGCACATTATTGCAAGTTTTGTTATTTTTCTGTAGGTTTTATGAACAATTTTAGTAGTTTCCACTAGGAAATTATTCTCAACACCGGCGTTCTATTTTTAATCGACTAAAAACTAATTGGGTCAAATGGCCAGGTGTATGTTTTGTTACCACGATTTGAATTGTTATGTGATTACAAAATAAATGGTTGATGTGTTTTACAATGCAAAATAGCCGTGGGATAGATTTGAACTAATATGAATATTTGGAGAACATTTGTGGCCATTGCAAACATGGTAAAAATAGAGAGACGTAAAGAGTAACAATCGAATAAATCGGTCAAAATACGGAATACAGAATCAGTTCAAGGATACTTGCATAACATACTAAAGACTCATTAAAACAACTTTACAGCAGGTATGGTCAACCCTAAACCGCCCATTAGGAACTTATACCGAACGTCCACACTGACTCGGCTACAGAGTTGGCCAAAAGGCAGTATAAAGCAGCTTCGTGTTGGTCTAACCACTTTTGTGAGTTTGCCTTTCCAAAGTACTTATATATATGAAAGCTATTACAAACTGCATGCATGTTGAGATTTTTTCAAGCTCAATTTGTTATTCCCTTTTAGAAAACTATTTCTACAACATAGACTTTGTTAAGCATAGAGACAGGTCCTACAGGTGCTTTATGAATAAAACTTCAAAGCTAAAAGAACTTATGTGCACATTAATTTTACGATATCTACAAAACTTGTAGAAACATTTGATTCCAGATTGTTTAATATTAAACAGTTTGAAAGAAACCTTGGCCAAATCAAAAGCATAAAAAACCCTTCTGCAAAAAGCCCTTTATCATGTCAAGAGCTTGGCTAAGCTTTCAGAGTTTGGGTCTAATGCATTTTAATGGCGTACATCAAGCGAGAAGTAAAATAAAAATGGTGAAAATGAAAACAAAATGTCTGCCACATAAATTCAAACAAAAGCAAAACAAATTAGTGAAATGCAATGAAATGAAATTAAAAATGCATTTTTATTTTGGTTCATGATGGCGTTGACTACTAAACCAACAACATTAACAACAACAACAACTACAACAAACAATAGTTGCAACAACTGCAAACATTTTGCACAATTTTCTATAGCATACTTCAGTGCGTTGTCGCTATTTTTGGCTGACAGTGTGGCTGTAGTTTGTTTTTTGTTGCTGCTGTAACTGTTGTCGGTGGTGGTGCCAGTGTGGCTGCATTTGTTGCTGTTCAGCCACTGTGTGCATGTCCTTGAATTTTCAACCGTGCCACGTTGCACTTGCCACTCAGCCATGTTGCACTCAACGGTCGCCTGGTCTGCCACTGCCTCGGCTGCCTCGGCTTAATTTTATTTGAAAGCTTATGTGGCAGCCAGACGCGGCATTTGTAACATAAATTATATGCAGCCATTGTTGAGAAAACTTTTCACTTAAATATATATTTTTATATTTAGTTAGTTTAGCACCAAAGGGATCACAAACACACATACACACACATAAGCACACATACACTAACATATGATAATAGCAAGCCAGTCGGACTTGACAGTTTGAAATATGCACTTATTATAGAGCATTCTCTGTGGGCGGCTTTTATATATGCTGCCATTTTAAAAAAGGATGCACTTCCTTGTACTTTAAAATCATCTAACTTAAGTACTTTGCCTTGTACTACAAAACTTTAAGCCTTACCAAGTACTCACAAGCACTCTTGTAATCAATCTTTTTGTTAATTACCAAAATTTATGTGCTAGGCACTTGGGAATTTATGGCAATCAACTTGTTCTCGTCAAGGTTTCACGGGCTTAAATTTTAATTTATTTAATTCATTTTATTGCAATTTCCTCTTTGTTATTTAAAGCGCACGTTTTTATATATATATATAGAATATATTTTAACACTTCAGTGCTTATTATTAGATTAAGGAGAAAATTCATTTATTTTATTTATTGGCAATCAACCGATAAATTCAAAAAGGTGATAATTCAATACGGACAGAAGCAATAAATCGATACACACTTGACATAAGAGAGACTGATAGGATTAATAGGAGCAGGCCCGACGAGAGAGTGGGAGATCAGGGACTTTTTCCCCGGGCCCGGAGCTCTCGGAGGGGCCGGACTCGAGAATCACTCGGGAAGTTTTTTGCTTAAAAATAATATAGTATATTATCATTCTACCAGAGCTCCGTAACACATTTTTGTGATTCTCTCATCTCACACTTTTCAACAATTATACGTATTTTCATGAATTAAGAAAAATTAATAGGGGCCCGGATCCAAGATTTCCTCCGGGGTCCGGATATTCTCTCTAAGACCTTGTATAGGAGCAAAAAAAGTCTCTTCTTAGGATCCAATTTTATTGAGAATCTACCTTCTTTCGACATTGGTTTTATGATGATGCCACTAATGCTTGAAAATTATTTTTAAAAGTTTGGTGAGTACATGATAGCCAGATCTTTCCGGATTTTTTTTTAAGGTGGTATGTTCCTTTGCAGGATTAAAACCACGGTGTTCAAATATGCAATTTGAGTGTACATATAGCACAATGAGTCTGGATTAATGCGCCAAACTAACGCCTCTCAGAGCAATCAGCCCAGACTGATATTTCTTTGGTACCAAATCATGTTGTCGGGCATGCATTTCCCCCTTGGGTAGAGGCGAGATGTATCTATCATCTCTTCTGCTTTATGGCTAGCAGCATCCGGTTGAGATCGCAACACCATGCCGAGCCAAGTTGACTCTACCCGCGATGTAAGTTTCAACCACAGCCACCACGATACTCCGACAAGGGGGCCGACCACAATAAGTACGCTTGGATGGTACTCAACCAGTGGTACCGAATTGAGGACTCGGTTTACCCTCCCCATTTGGGCCCGACAAACCCGAACTTGAGGAACTCCGCCAGTTTTGGCATCGAATGCCCGGGAGCTGGTGGCCCATCATCTGACACCTCTTGTAAAATGTGTTTTCTTAAAGCATCACTCCATGCTTCATGCACCCATTTCCGCGACCTCACGGGCAATCTTCAGACACTTCTTGTAAATGACATCCGTATCTCCATCTGCCAACGCAATGTGGCAGAGATTTTCGTTGTCATTGTGGCAAAACTTAAACCATCACTCCATGCTCCCATTTCCTGACGATCCCCATTTAGTCGCCTCTTACGACAAGCAGGAGAACACTGAGGTGGATATTCTGAACCCGCCACCCCACGGGCAATCTTAGACACTTCTTGTAAAGGACTTCCGTATCTCTATCTGCCAATCCAATGCGGCAGAGATTTTCGTTGCCATTGTGGCAAAACTTAAAGCATCACTCCATGCACCCATTTCCTGACGATCCCCATTTAGTCGCCTCTTACGACAAGCAGGGGAACACTGAGGTGGATATTCTAAACCCGCCACCTCACGGGCAATCTTCAGACACTTCTTGTAAATGACATCCGTATCTCCATCTGCCAACGCAATGTGGTAGAGATTTTCGTTGTCATTGTGGCAAAACTTAAAGCATCACTCCATGCACCCATTTTCTGACGATCCCCATTTAGTCGCCTCTTACGACAAGCAGGGAAACACTGAGGTGGATATTCTAAACCCGCCACCTCACGGGCAGTTTGTTTAGTACAGTCGGTAACTTTTTTATATGACTTTGGGAAACATCAGACCATAGCCTGGTTATTTATTGTATCTGAACAGACATAAATTATTTTAGCGGATAAACGTGATTTCCTACAGATTAAGGGGAATACAATTGTTTTTAGAGTTTACTTTTGTATCTAAAGCAAATCTTAAATAGCGAAAGAAAATATTATATATCGTGGGTTGAATTGAAGCGTATTAAATGGTTCTAAATTGTTCAAAATATCCACTTAACGTCAACAATTTGCAAATAATTTATAATTGCTTTATCTCACTTTGCCACTAAGAACTATGCGTTCCATGTGTGACTCCCCCCAGGGGTCAACCGGTGTAACCAAACCTCACCTCTTTCTCACTTTTACTTTAACCAAAACCTGCAGGTTTGAGAGGTCGTTAGAGCAATTCCCAATAAAAATCGTAACCATTCCTTAATAGTCTGACACGAAATTGCGGAAGCAATTAAAAGAAAATTCTTTGGAATTTTGGTAACAATTTGGCTGCCATTTCAAACAGGAACTTTTAGTGCTTTGGCATTTTTTTGAGGAGATTCGTTGGGTTATTTAGCTTTTATACTGCACTATGCTTTTAATTAGTTTTTACACCGGGGTTTTTATACCCTTTACCTATAGGTATAAAGGTTATACTAGATTTGTGCAATGTATGTAACAGTCAGAAGGAGGCGTGACAGACCCCAAGTTCTTTGTACCAAAATGCTTATCATAATCTCGGGTAGTGACTGAGCTATGTCCGTCCGTATAAACGCCAAGATCTCGGAAACTAGAAAAGCTAGAGACACAAAAAAACCAGCTGGTGCGCATATTTTCTGAGAAGATAAAGTTTGTTGAATCAAGGAATCAGGAGATATTGAATCTCCTCCCGTTCAATTTTTGGTAAGCTGCTTCATGTGGCTGTAATTAACAAATCCACATCCAAATTTTACCGATGCGGACCCCCCGCAATAGGATTACCGTGTTTTCTCACACACCCCTTAACATATCAACTTGAAACTTTCCAAATATACTTTAAATAGCTTTTTTGACACAACATTCGAATTTCATCACCATCGGTAAACATTTTCGAAACTTATAGGTATAAATATCAAATTTCGCCAAACAAAATTAATTCCAATTGGAAAGTTCTTAGTAGGAATATGCAGAAAAAGTTTTTTCGAGAGAAAAAGTGCAGGGTATTCCACTGTCGGGCACCGCCTCGACTGCATCACATTTTTTAAATATAATTTATTATTTTATTGAATATATACATTTTTGTTATTATTTTTTTATAGGTAGGTATATTTTTTGAAATTTGTTTGATCAAAAGGTCTATTGCACCTGATAGGTAAGCTACCAGGAGCTTTAGGTCCGCTCTGCCAAGACCTTTTGTCTTGCTTTCATCCAGAGGTTTGATAAGCACTTTTGCTTGACGAGCCCCGGAAGGGAGAACCAGTATCTCCTATGTTCTCCTGCGGCCCATTTGTTTATCATGGTTTTTTGGTTGGGTCCAACGATTCCAGCACCTACACCCTGTTCAGTTTTGGACCCATCCGTGAACCATTGTTGCCCCAATTTTCACAGGGGCTGCCATCATCCCAAGTTTCCCGACTAGGGAGAAGAGATCTTTATCAGAATTATCTTACTATAGCTACAAATAATCACAGAAAATAAATTCAAAGTCCTAGGTATCCTAGTTTGGCCCCACCGAATCGTTTCCTGTGGTTTTTAGACGAATCGTGACACAAACAAACAACTTATGTTTACAAAGAGATTTTTTATTTATTAAATTATATTTTTTAAAGCAAATAAGTCACTTCTTATGTAAATATAAAAACGAAAACTTTATTGGGTACTGTATTAACGAAAAATTCACTAAAACTAATTATTTATTATTTCCAAACTAATAATTAACATAAAAATAGATAGCATGGACTTTTTAGGCCTTCGGCTAATTAAAACTATTTACTAATTATAAACAAATATTGGATAAAAACAATATAATATGCAAAATAGTTCGATATAGCTGAATTTTTTGCATTTAAATCCAATGTTGCCGTTAGTCAACAGCAGGCCTGAGAGGGTTAACCAATAAGTTCTGATTAATTCCAATTGCCTTAAAAAGAATTAGCCAAAATATCTATTAATTGACAATCGAAAAAGGTTATAATCCAATATTGATATAAAAGTAAATCGCTAGACACTAAATATAACTGTGTATAAAAAAACTACGTTCCTATTAGTTCTAAGTAGTAGGGACTTGATTAATGACATTTATATATCAAAATCAAAGCTAAGTGATACGAATTGCAGGTATTATATTAATGTGACATAATCTATTCCAAAGCAGCTTTGGGCAGGTCTCATGAGACAAATTTTTATTACTGGTAATTATTCGAAATAGTTTTTATTGATGTCTCAAACCCCACTTTACATTTTCTACTGAAAGTCGATTTTTACAATTACCGCTCAACTAGAACAAATTTAAACATTCACTCCAACAACACTTAAATACTAATAATAAGGCCCTTGGGATTGAAGTTTTCCACTTAGCATAACAACCCAAACCCAAAAAAAAAGTTTCATTACATATAAAAAAAAAACATGGACACGTGCACATTAAGTACTTTTGCGAAGACACGTTCCGCGAGGTCCCACTGGGGTTTAATTTCATTTTGCTTTGACTCCGCTTTGACCTTGTGACGTCAGCGAGGCACGCATCAATTATGCCGGCTTGAGATTGAAAGAGCGACAAAAGAAAGAAGCTGAAGAGAGAGCGTATGAAAGTGTAATCGTCGCCGGTGTTTGTGTGATCTCTCCCACGCTTTAGAACTTTGGCGCTCAATGAGCAGATTGCATGTGTCCAGCTGCCAGCTGCTCTGACTGACGCTATCTACGTCAGCACAACGGTCAATTTAATTGATCCAGATGTGTGGGGCACTGTAGGAAAAAAAAACTATCTATCTAGAAGCACTTTTAGCACTTATTAAACATTTGACGCTATTACAACGCGCGACACATGATCGATCCACGGATCGCGCGTGGCACTTTCTAATTGAGCTTGCCACAAATTGGAGGCAGCTTTAATTGAGACACCTCAGAGAGATATGTTGGATCAATCATAGCCAATTTCAATGGACAATGTCAATGCGTTTTTAACACTTTTGATCTAGAGCTAACTAACATTGAGCCTTAGTTATGATGTCTCATGCTCGAAAATTGCCTGATTTTAATTTATGGCTTTTGCCCAACTGATTCAATTGAATCAATTAAACTTAACTTAATTTCAATAAAATGTAAATGAACAATTCCAATTTGAATTATTTATGTATTGCATGAATTGTTGCTGTTGATATTGATAAATGGCAAAAAGACAAAAAAACTGATTGCAATCAAATACGGTGGGAAAATGTTAAAGACATTGAGAAAATGTCTCTGGAACAATGGGTAGGTATATTTTTGGGCTGACCTTCTGTCAATGATTTTTGGCTGGGGTATTTAATTTGAAATATTTTCGCATATATTAATATGTAAGTATACAATTGGCATGAGTTCTGTTTATTGTAAATTAAGGGATATATGCGGAAACTATGGGGCTTTGTGTTTTTTATGTAGCGAGACTTTTTTTCTATGCTCAGATTGAGTAAATATTATAGTATATAAGTCAGAATTGCAAAGACTAATATATATAATTATTATTATAGTTACATGCAAGTGATTCTGAATTTCGATAGCGATTCTAATTTCCGTAGTTTCTGTATTGTAAACCCTTATCCAAAACAAACTCCAAAACTATGAGCACAGATTTTCCAAATTTATTTCTCCAAATATCAACTTAAATCTAATATTTTTGTTGTCTTAGAAATTGTTCACAGATTTCAAACTCAATTTATTATACCCTGTACAAAAAAGTACAAAGGGTATACTAAATTTGTGCAATGTATGTAACGGACAAAAGGAGGCGCGGCAGACCCCAAGTCCTTTATACCAAAATGCTTATCATAACCTCGGATAGCGATTGAGCCATGCCCGTCCGTCCGTCCGTCCGAATGAAAGCCTTGATCTCAGAGACTAGAAGATTTAGAAACACCAAACTTTACCAGCCGGTGCGCATATTTCTTCAGAAGATGAAGTTTGTTGAATCATGTCAATATCTTCACCCATTCCCTCCCCCGTAGACTTTCGCGGTTTTTGGCCACACCGTTTAATATGTTTATCTGCAATTTAACAGAGTGATGCGTTATGGTTCCACACATAAGTGTCTTAAAAATGAACAAAATCGGGCAAATACAGCAAAAGCTATAGTCAAAAATATACAAACTCCACATCCAAATTTTATCGATGTGGCCCCCCCCCCCCCCCCCCCCCCCAATCGATTTACCGTGCTTTCTCCCACACCCCTTAACATATCAACTTGAAACTTACTCCATATACTTTAATTACTTTTTTGACGCAACATTCGAATTTCATCACAATCGGTTAACATTTTCGGAACTTAAAGGTATAAATATCGAATTTCACAAAAAAAAAAATTAATTCTATTGTAAAGTTCTTAGTAGTACAAAAAATATTTTCAAGAGAAAAACTACAGAGTATTCCACTGTCGGGCACCGCCTCGACTGTACCACATTTTTTTTAATATTTTGTGATATTTTCAGATTCTATTTATGCCAATTTGAAGTTTAATATTTTTCGATAAACATTTTTAGTTATTTTTTTCTAAATAAAGTTGATTAATGTTTGCTGCTCCAAACTTTAACAATACGAATATTTTATATGTCTTGAAACCGAATGAAACATGAATTTAAACAAATTGGCAAAATAAGTTGAAAAGTCTACGCAATTTACTCTGCAATTATTTTTTAAATATTCTTTCATATTCTCTGATTTGATTATGTCAATTTCAAGCTAAATATTTATTGATGAATATTTTTGTTTATATATTTCTAAATCAACCCAAAAAATATCATTCACAATTTAAACCGAATTTTTTATTGCTCACATAAATAGAAATATCCTGGTAAATTTCTTAGGAAAAGCATAGTTGTGGATAATTTCCCTAGAAAGCTGAAGCTGTTATATATAAGAATAAAATTGTTTGTTTTGTTTTTTTTTTCTTTTTTCCGGAGTACTGCAGATTGTCTTCAGTAGGCAAATAGATTTTGAAATGGGAAATATTATAAGGAAAACAAACAATAAAAAATAACAAATAAATTATAAGGAAAACTTGCTATATGAAATTTATAATAATAAAATACATATCAAACCGCATTTCATAGGTAAGCCATTAACCACAAATATCTCTTTTAGCTTTCCTGTTTATCTGTTAATTCCGAGAATAAGTTCATGATAGTACTTATGGCTATGCTTAAATAAGCATGTCCTTCGGAATTGAAAATGGTAAAAAAAATTTGATTTTCAATAAATTCACCTTTGTAAAATGTGATTATGCCTATTTTTCAGAAAAAGGCAGATTACTTTTTATTTAAAATTAAAAAAAAAAATAAAAAATTGAATTTGAAAAACAATAGTTTATTTTTTTATATGTTAACAAAATTTAATTTGTTAAGAATTGTAAAGATTTGTTAGTTCTCACAAAGTTAAATAAAAAAAATTTAAATATGTAATAAATGAAATTTTCAACTATTCTTTAAATATCTCAAAGAAAAGTCTACCTAAATATTCAGTTAAGATAACTCGAGCGATAATTCGAATTTTGCAAAAGATTGACTTTAAATATTGGATGGAAAGGAAACTATGCAAACATCATCAGGTTCGATCTAGTAAACTTATTTAAGCATGTTTCGCCTTTGCGAAAAGAATTCTCCAACCCTTCTCCTTCTGTCATCTTCGACTCCCAGCGGAGCACAGGGCCCCGACCATGCTCTTGTAGCGAACTCTATTACGGTATTCACGGCAGATTCTATACCGATGTTGGATCTTTGAGTTCGATACATTTGAATGGTGTTGGTTTCATTCATAGGGTAGATTTGGTACCTCCAAAATGCTTGTGCCAGCTGCCGAAGCAGAAGAATTTCTCGTATTAAGACGATAACCTCTTGGAATAGAGTTTCCATTGCTGTTACTTTCCATGCTTGAACATCGATTGGTGCTAAAGTTGTTGGGTTATTGGGCCAAGAACGATACTCATGACACGTTTGTAGAGCGAGCCGTTCGATCCGAGACAGACGCCCGTTTGCAGCCGCTCCTAACCTGACAAGCAAACGCTACAAATTACGAAAAGATCGCCGTTGATTGACGATGCAGTTCATCCGCCTTTCAATGCGTACTCTCTTTGCCCCTTAGTCCAAGTATGTTGTAATGGCCAAAATAAATGAGAGCTCCCTCTCTTGTTAGCCCTAACCAAGACTTCCGCACGGGTTGCCGTATTTTCATCAAGGTTACTGAGGTTACCAGGGTGCACCATGTGGAGGTAAGAGTAAGAATTATGTGCTGAGTCTGCCGATAACCGGATAACATCATCATTAAAGATAGTCAGGAAAATTATATTATTTTTATACCCTGTACCGTATGGTACCAAGGGTATATTAAGTTTGTGCAAGCCGAAAATGTATGTAACATATAGAAGGAGACGTCGGAGACACCCCAAAGTTACCTAAAATATGATCAGGATGAATAGAGAAGTCGATATACCCATGTCCGTCTGTCCGTCCGTCCGTCCGTCCGTCCGTCCGTGTGAACGCCTAGTTCTCAGAGATGGTAAGAGCTAGAGTTACCAAACTTTCACATTAGATCCCATATTATTCCATAGGAGGCAAGTTTATTTTATTTTTTTGATATCGGGGATAAATTATATAGCTCCCATGGGGGTGTTTGAGACGACCTCGATAAAAAAAAAGCGTTTTAGATGAATAATTCGTTTGTTTATGAAGATATCGTAACCAAATTTGGTATTCAAAAGTTTTTTATAGTTGCCAATCACTGCACCAAATTTGATTGAAATCGGTTGACCATATCATATAGCTCCCATAGGACCGATCGGCCAAAATAACTTTTTTAAAGAAAAATTCGCTATATTTCGTTTCTTAATAAAGATATCGTAACCAGATTTGGCTTTTGGAAATTTTTTAGAGCACTTAAGCAATGTGCCAAATTTGAACAAAATCGGTTGACTATATCATATAGCTCCCATAGGTCCGATCTTCCAAAAAATCGATTTCTTGACAAAATTTGTTGTGTTTCGTTTGTTTGTTAAGATATTGGGACCAAATTTGACATTCGTGAGTATTTTATAGTTCCCAAGCACTGTACTAAATTTAATCCAAATCGTTTGACTAGATCATATAGCTCCCATAGGACCAAACGGTCCAAAAACACGTTTTTTATACAAAATTCGATGTGTTTTGTTTGTTTGTAAAGATATTTGAAATAAATTTGGCATTCATATCTTTTTTAAGGTATTTAAGCACTGTGTCAAATTTTATTGAAATCGGTTGACTATATCATATAGCTCCCATAAGAACGATCGGTCAAAAAAATTTTTTGGCTTAAAAATTCTTCTGTTTTTGGTTTTTTGTGAAGAAATCGGACTTTATTACAAGCTAGTGGTACAGGGTATCCTTAAGTCGTCCGCGCCCGACTTGACGTCCGCCATTTTTTTTTAATGATGTTGACGAAGTTATAAGGTGGAAGTGTCACATAAGGTTCACTTCAATGGAGCGATTCAACGTCAATTAAATTAACATCAGGAGGCCCCAGAGTAGCCATTTTGGAGCACTTTTGATTGATATATTTATAAATGGCTTGACATTAGTTGTTGGAATTCTTCTCTATTCTAAACTTACATTAGGCTTATTAACGTTTGGTCAATAAAGCGAAAAGTATTGATGGCATTATGAATAGATGGTTACAAGAGTTTTAGAATCAATACAATACCTGTACGACCGATCTTAGATTGTGGATGTCCTGTCTGGAACCCTCAATAACACTAATCGACTATGAAAAATCTCCAGAATGTTTCAGCATTCAAAATCCGTTTTTTTTTTTTTTTTTTTATTATCCTTTCATAGCTATTTTTTCCTAGGACTATTTTAGTGAAAAAGGACCGTTTTCAAAAAACGGTTGCACATATGATGTCATAAAATCTGTACTAATTCGGATTTTTTCAACATATTTTTTTTCCTAAATACTTTTAGAGTACCTTTCCATAATGGCCGCAATCATAAAAATCATATAAATAAATTATTGATTTTTGACTTTCTTGAACAAGAATTCATTTTTGAAAAAATCTCTTGAAGTCACTTACTGAGAGTAGGGTATATTTAAATTATAAACTTTCCAAACATTTTCTTGGTATGATTTTCCATAATAATCTCTAATTAGCCAAAAATTGACAGTTTTTCCTATAATAAATACATGTTCTATGTTATGTAATTAAAATGCATTCAAGCGTAAGGCCTTAAATATTAATCTATCTGTAGCTTATCAAAGTCATTTATCAAAATCTATAATAATGCCAATTACCACTTATTAGCTAATTATATGCAACATTTAAACCAACTAAAGCCTATGCAATTAACAGGATATTAGAATAAAATATATACAACAAAAAAAATATTGTGTTTAATGAACTGTTTAAAGATTGACCTTCAGCGCCCCTTTGCTTCCCTAAAAATAACTTCTGTTTTTTGTTTGTTATTATTATTATTATTGCAAAATGAACTTGAAATATATTTTGTTACGCCTGAAATCACAACGTTATCTGCTTTAGGCGGTTATTATTATTAACAACAATAGCCCGGCAAAAACAACAAACCAAAAATTTAAATATTTACCTAGTGTTACGCATAAAACAAAATAATCATAAAATATTTACATTGCTCATTTAGGCGACAAGCTGATTTGTCATTTAAAAAGTAATTAAAAAATAATGCCATCCATGCAACAAATTTTGATGCCCGTGCCTCATGTCAAAGGTAATTAACAATGCACGGGCTTCATTAAAATGACATTGAATATGCCGCCCACCGTGGTAAAAATAGTGGGCATGAGGCGTGGCATATACGAATATACAGTGGAAATCAGTGAACTGATTTAATGTAACTTAATTCCTGGAAATATTCCACAGCAAAGAAACCGCCACTGACTCTAGCTGTAATTATTATTTTCATAAAGCTATTGGTACAAAGTTTTCTTTCCAGGAATTTGTATCGTTCTTGATAGTTGACTTTATAGTCGGAAGCCAAAGAAAAAAGCAAAGAAATTAAGAAAATAAGTTGCTTGAGCTGGAAACCTTTTTTTCCGAGTCCTGCTAATGAAAAGCATTTGAATTGAATTTTTAGAAAGTTAATCGGCTAGCAGAAGCTATGGCAGCTATGCAATTAAGTTTAGTTTTCAGATAAGATTATTTTTTGTTTGAAATTAAAAAACTAAGAAACTTGTTTCAGACAAATTGTGATAGTTAGGTAGATCAGGACGGCAATTCCGCAGAGTTGAGTTCAAAATGAATTAATATTTCTTGCAACTATATAAGGCTATATTTTGAAACCTCATCGAACCCACAAGTTCTTCTGTGTCAAAAGGATTACAAAGCCGAGTCTTTAAAAATAATTCAGTTTCTCGCTTCCAGTGCTCAAAGGAACTACTTTATATGAACTCTACGTCTCAAAGTCTTTCTCTCTCCACAAAGCCATTTTTCACTATGTGGGAAAATAAATTTGTTACTTGAGACCAAATCCGACGTTTTGTTACTAGATATTCTTTGCAATTATTTAAGGTTATATTCTTGAAACCTCAAAATTATTATTATATTATTATTATTATATTTCGAAACTTCATCGAGCCAACAAGTTATTCAGTGTCGAACAGGATTACGAAAGTCGGAAACTTTCAAATAAATTCAGTTTTTCGCTTCCGGTGCGCAAATGAACTAGTTCTTATCAAAACTATACGACATAAAGACTTAATATTTCACTTTTCAACAAAACAAATTTATCACGTAGGTCCAAATCTATGAAATGTTATTAATTTTGAAATGTGCATTATGACCAAATCCGATAGCTATCTCTTGGTTATATTATTTAAAAATTAATATACATTAATGATATCATTATAAAACAGGCCGCCACATCAAATTCGAATTTCCATCTGTTTATGTTGCTTCCTTATTCTATGAGAGTCTCTTGACATCTTTCTATCTGTGTATGTCTCTTTCTAAATCTTTCTCTATATCTCTTTCTTTCGGTCTCTTTCTGGCTCGAAATCTCTGTATTTGTTTCTCAGTTTAGTTTTTTTTCTTCATGTTCCTCTTGTGCGCCACTCTGTTTGTCTACCTGTTTATGGTCTCTCGCTCTCTCTGTGATGTCCCTCTTCTTCTTCCAATCCACCATATCCACCATATCCACCTTCTTTCCTGATATGTCCCTCGACCTTCCTCTATATCTTTCGCTCACTCTATATGTAAATTTATCTCCACATGTCTTATGCCCTTAATATTTCTTTTATAATATATAATATTTCGATGCCTTCTTAGTCTTTCTTGCTATATATCTCTTTTTTCCATTGTACATTACATTTCATTCTGAATCTTATGATCTCTCAGTCGTTTTTTTTTTTAATTTTTTACGTCTCATATAAGATACATGATCTATGTGTTTATTCTTTTTATCCCTCTTAGCTATATCCTAACCTCTTCGTCTATATTTCTTTTGATGTCTCATAAGCTCTCTGTTATTCTTTCTTTAAAATATACGTCTGATGATCTCTCTCTCTGTCCCTATATATTTCTTTCTCAATATGTCTTAAGATCTGACAGTCATCCTTTTTTTATAGTAGTGGCGGACAAAAGTCATACAAACAAGATCTCAAGATCTCTTAATTTGTTCGTCTCATGACTCTTGCGCTCTCTGTACTTCTTTCTTTTTTTTGTCTCAAAATCTCTCTCTCCATATCTATATGATACGACCTCTTCATCTGTATTTCTTTTAATGTCTTATGAGCTCCCTTCGAAATCAAAATATCGAGGTTTATCCAGCACTAATGCAGGGATAAGCAAAAATTGAACTTTTATTTCACATATGTATAGTAGAGTAAAAATAGTCACAAAATAGGGCTTTCATGCTTAATGTATTAAGGACCATCCACAAAATTTAAAACTGAAAAGGTGGCCTCCTCCCTACGTAGGGTTTTTCCTTATTTTGACATATTTTATATATGTCGTACATAAAAACTTCCAAGGCTAAAAATTTTCATAATTGAATTTAAAATTTAATTTGATGTGGAAGATATATTCAAAAGTTCATATTTTGGGCGTTAGAGGGCGCCCAAATTAAAACAATAAAGTTTTTTTTCCATTTTTTACCATCCTTCAGCCCTTTTTTTTTGTGTGTGTATTAAAATTGTAGATCTCAAAAAATACATAAAACAGTATTTTGTAATTATCTCTAGTAGTTTCCAAGTTAAAACGCTTTAAAATCCTACCAACAAGCGTAGCGTCAATCTATAAACATATTGAACGGCAGGTGGCGCTAGTGGCTAATTAGCTTTTTTAAGCGCTATCTGCACAGAGTCATACGAAAAATAGCATAAGAAAGAGGTACACGCTTGGAGATATTGTCGTCGTTTTAAACAGACTTTTGGGTAGAAGTGTCCATAACATAACGAACAATCTTTTTATTTCTCGGCGATATAAACTCTGAGTTCACCACAACAAATCTGTTAATTAGTTTTAAAATAATCCAAATATCAGTTAAGAGATAACCATTATTATATAGGGTATACCATAGGGTGACCATTTTGGCAACATCTCGTGATTTTATAAATCTAACCTCTAAAAAGTTTCATTTTTATCTGCCTGTAAAATTTGAAGACGTTCCGAAAGTATTTAATGGAACCGAAAATAGTTAAATTTTGTAAAACATGTAATTTTTTTATAAATTGCTTACAATTCACAACTTGTTAAAGCAGTGGTTGACTTAAGTGTATGCTGCTAGTTAAGTCAGATTTGTAAATATTTTTATACTGTATTTATTTTTAATTAAAAGTTTTGCTTATTTATTAATACAATAAACAATTTATTTTAGTTATGGCGATTATTGATTTTGTTTAATTCGATTTGGTCTTGGAAATTACGAAATATCAATAATAATAATTAACATTAATGTAGAGTTTTCTTAGAAAACTCAAATCTCGTAAACAAATAAATAAATATATATTTAAATATATACATGCATATATTTTTTATTGTCTTAAAAATTAAAATGGAAAAATTTTTTTTTTTTAAATTTTCCAAATCTAAAATTTTTTTCACTTAAATTATTTTTCCAAATATTTCAAGAATTCGAAAAGTTCGATTTAAAAAGGTTTTAATTCCCAGACAAATTATATAATTGGTATACATGACTGTCGTTTTCAAGGTTATCGATAGGAGTTGGTAAACGGGCTTTGAAAAATTTGCTGCCACCTCTATGGGCCGACATTCCCTCGTTGGTCTTCTGTGACGCCGTTTTTTCAAAATATATCAAATTGCATTAATTGCGCTGCTCATTTCAGATTCTTTAAGTCCAGAAAATGCTGATTTACTATTTAATTCAGTCCATGCCAATTGCGGGAATTTTTTCTAATCTCGGATTTTTTCTAGCATAGTCGATCCTCATAAAATATTTTTTTTATCCGCGCTTAAATAAATTTTTAAATTTATCTTTATGTAGCTTCACCGTTCCCTTCCAGTAATCATTCCATGCAATACATCCTTCCAGCTTCATCGTTAAGTACCAAATTTCCATCCCATTTTAAATTCGTTTTTGTCAAGCTTCACTGTTGCTCATGCCCACATCTGCCAATCTAATGTTTAATGCATATTTTAAGCCGACTCTTAACACTTTTGTCATATTCATAAAACGGTTATTTGTTCAATTCACGTTTCACATTTGGCTTAAATTAAAACAAGAGCAACAAGGATTTGAATATTTGGCATTCGGATCACGCAGCTCACTTTAGTGGTGCCATATGGGACCCAAGTGGTGGGAAAAAACTACAATGGGCTTTTTTGAGTGTATTTCGCTTTGGCTCTCATTCTGGCTTTCTTTATTTTAGCCACTTACATGGCATAAATATTTCAATTAATGTTGCTACTGTGACGTACTTGACTCTGGGTAACTCAAATGGCTTATGCGGACTCAGTCATTTGGATGTGGAGCAACCTGGAAAATCCTCTGTAGCTACAATAACAATACCCCCAGCAACAAGAGTAATACTTATCCTTCACTTGCATGGCCTTTCCACGTTCATTTTATTTTTTTATACTCTGTTTTCGTTATTATTATTTTTCCAAGAACTTTGTAACGCATGAAAGGATCCAACGTATTCGCCGGAATTGTTTATGCAAAAATCCTTGTGGTGTCATGCCTGAAAAATGTTAATTTGCTTCAAGGGTGTAAATAAGCTTTAAGCGGTAATCTTTAAAAAAAATTAAGTTATTTTCTTTTCAGCATTTTTAGACCGATTACGAT
>JBAMAX010003253.1:0-26515 GCA_037043745.1 Chymomyza amoena
CCTCAAAAGCTGTACCACAGGATTGACATTTCCATGTTGTCTTAAGGATATTTACATCACCTAATTTTTCTGCCAGTGTATTCATATAAGAACTACCTCAAAAGTTTACATATACGTATGAGCTGCATAACAAACTAACTTTAAATGCTACAACATCTGGTAGCAAATTTTTCTTCGAGTGTAAAAGTCGCCGACTTCAACCCGTCGCTTTCGCATCATTTCAGTTGGCAGTGAATGGCAAAAGTTTTGCCTGACATGTCGAGCGTCTCAAGTGAATGCGTTGTGAGTGAATGACTGAGTGACTATGAGTCTGTGGGGAAGTTTTGTGAGTTTGTGCGCTGAGAAGGGGGCGCTGCGGTGCACTGAGGCTGTTGACTAGCAGCGCCACCTGTCCTAACATGCTGTGAAAAATGTTAGGCGAAAGTTTTTTGCACCAGGGCGGGACACAATATAATGCGCTTGTAAAAGACACAACCCTGAAAACCCCCCGCATACCACTACAGCCCCAACCAACACAGACACATAGAGCAATTTGTGACGTTTAACGACGCAGCGACTTCTTGACAGGACATTAACTTACACATGCACAAATGTCTCTAACTGCTTCTGTGTGTGCGTCTCTGTGTGAGTCACACTGGCTTGATGATGATTCATGATGATGGCTATGATGATAATGATGATGATCTTTTCTAGTTTTTTGCACGCTCGCCATTTTCCCTGTCATTTTTCATGGGCAAAATGGCCATCCCGTCGCTTAGCTTAAGACCATCCTAGAATCAGTACCAAGATGTGTAGGCGGCGAAAGAGAACGGGTGCACATTTCCTTGTTGCTTTTTCGACAGCCTATTAGTTTTTATTATTTGTTGCAATTAGTTCTCGGAAGCGGCTCAGGCTGCCGCCTGCCGCATGCCACAAGCTGAAGGCCATATCCGGCTGACTGTCTATCCTGCTGTGCTTTTATGACACTTTTGTGCGCATTTTTCAACAGAATGAGCGTCATCTGTTGCCTTTGCTGCTCTCCGGCTGCTGTTACAGCGCGCTGACATTGACAAAAGCCAACAACAACAACAACAATGGCAATAACTACACAACAACAATAACAAGAGTGAGCTTCCTGGGCCATATCTATGATAAATTATGGCCAAAAGTCAAAGTCATCAATCAGCGAGCCATGTTTTATTTGCCGCTGGTGGCCATTTGCCATTTGTTGTATGCTTTGTGCTGCGCCTGAAATACGTTGACGATATGGCCAAATGGGCATATGGCAGCCTCCAACTACAACAGGCTCCTCCAACACTCACTCTCTCTCTCTCTCTCTCTGTCGGCCTGTCGGCGCAGCTGCTGGCCAAAAGGATTTACTAGTGAAAAAATAAAGAGCTTGCAAATGCGTAGCATAACATTTGCTCAAGCTTTACGTTCCAAAACCCCTTCCGGACTGACTACACGGTATGGACTGGCTCGGCTCAGGTGTCGTGGCCATTGCACAAACATTTCGAATTAATTTTCATTAAAATTCAGTGCATTAAATATGCAAAAGGTAAACTGCGGTAACTGTGCGGACCTGTCCATTTAAGCCACGGCAGGCTAAAGCAAAAAAGGTCCGTGTAAGTGCCAAGCCCTACGACAGGCCGGAGAAGCCCAAGGATAATAACGAAGCTACAAAGGCGCCAGACAACTGCAAACGTTTGCCATTGGAACCATAAACAGCTTCCTGAATGTTTAATATTGTATTTTGTTTTTATTTAGTTTTGTTTCCAAATTTTTGGATTAAAATATTTTGGCATTCTGTTTACTTTGTTTTGTTTGTTTATTATTTACTCAGATGCGGGGTTACTTACAGATTTGATAACGATATCTTCGTAAAAAAACGAAAAAGGACAGTTTGTACCAAAATCGTTTTTTTTTTTTTGAGTGATTGGATTATATAATGTCAACAGATGGCGATAAGATTTGCTACTTTTGGTGAACCTAAGCAGTACTTATTAGGTATTCGAAAAAATTCGTTACAAATTGTCGCTTCATAGCATTTAAATGTTATTTTAAATGTTAAATGTTATTTGATTCTAAAAAAATAAATTCAACAAATTCGAATGGAGCAGCTGCAGGATGCCAGCACACATCATATGACAGCCAAAGTTATTTCGGCAATCAAGACTATGAGCAATACGCTGGAGGAGGCGATTAAGAATGCGGGTCTGGAAACGGAGATACATAATATTGTCTCTAATATAGTGCGTAGTAGCGTGTGTAAGTCGGAGGAAAAGTTAGTGCCCAACATGCAGCCATCGAAAACCACACTCAGCGATCCCTTAGGTTATTTGAAGCGTGCTGGGGTCTTATGGGAGCTTCGCGTGAGGAAGACCCTTAATGTTATGTGCGCCGCACTGAAGGTTCCTGTGCATGGCCAGCCACGCATAAGCAACGATCGAGAGAACTTTGTTGCAAAATGGAATGAGCTGAGCAACTATACCTTGGATCTCGCCAAGTACCGCCCTGTTTATGCGCCCAAGGACCTACTACAAGTCTTGCTTTCACTCAAGGGACCAGCCCAAACTGCCGAAAATACCAAGTTTGTTCAAATACCACAATGGGAATTCTCACACATCGCGCTACCCGTCAAGAATCTCTTCGAGCTACGCACACATTACGCCGATTTGCTGAGAGTCGATAACTATATGGGCGTGAACGATTACAATGTGCAGTGCAGACGTATTTTGGATGGCAGGCATGCGCCTTTGTGCCAGCAGTTCTTGAAGAAGGGCTGCACGCCTGCTCCATATCGGGGTGCTCTGTGGGCAGCCGTTCTGGATACCAAGCTGCATGACTACGGCATTGACTACTGGCAGAAGCTGCGCAATAGTGTCTGGACCACCGATCACATTGTCGATAAGCTAGTCTTTAAGGATATACAGCTGACGGCCTCTAACGATGATCAGTATTTTGTTTTCGAGGATGTGCTCTATCAGGTGATGTTGTGCTTCTCCCGGGATACCGACATAGCCAACTGCTTGGAATATGAGAACTTTCCGGTCAAGGGCAAGACCTATGAAGTTCCGCCTTCTGGAGTGGTGCCTTTTCATGGCATTTCCATGTTTGCTGCACCTTTTTGTTATCTGTATGATTCGCCCGTAAATCTGTATTATGCCTTCCGTGCCTTCTATATACGCTACTGCCACCGATTAACTACGATTAATACGCATCCCCAGGGAATTGTCAGTCTGTGTTTGCTTTTTGAGAAGCTACTGCAGACCTATGAACCACAATTGTGGTCACATTTCAGGGAGCTGCGGATACAGCCACTGCGCGTTGTTTTTAAATGGTTAATGCGTGGCTTTTCGGGTCATCTGCCTCCGGATCAGCTTCTAGTGCTATGGGACTTAATGCTGGGTTTTGATAGTCTGGAAATATTGCCACTGTTTGCGCTTATCATACTAAGTTTTCGTAAGGAGAGTTTAATGCAGGTGTCGTCACTGGATAATATTGAGGCTGTACTGGCGGACTTAAGCTCTATTAAGGTGCTACCCTTAGGTGCAATTGGCTTTAAGTCGGGACTAATATTAAACGTTTTTGATGTATTACTAAATTTGTATGTTAACAATAAAATAGCCATATTGGAAGTCCCAAGTGCTGTTTTTGGGCTTTCCGAATATGATGGCAAAAATTGGTTACCCATTACCAGTGGCGTCTCAACGGGGGTTTTCTTGAGCAGACTCGCCAAAGTTGAACGCATGGGCCTATAGTTTTATCCGAGCTCTATCTTTATATAGATATGTGCTTCGAAGTAATACACAGTAGCTGAAAATCGAAGAGTTTAGTTTTCTGGCAACATCTTAAGCTTAAAGGACCTATGTGAGCCATATAATCAACTTTTGGCGACACCTACCTTAACTCAATGTATCTCTCTGCTGCAAGTACTCATAGCAACCCAACCAGAACGATATAAGCTTTATTACCGGAAGTCGCAGAATAATCTTTGACTGCAATTGAAAATAGCTATCCCCCAAAACGAATAATGAGTGGACAGTGTGTAGGTAACCGAAGAAGATGTCGAACGAAGATGAGTGGATGGGGTCTATCGAGATGCAGAGGACTTAGGCCTGAGATATTAGAGAACACAAGCCCGAGATCGCGATGAATGGAGGTAGGCAAAGGACCCGCCCAACGATGATGATCAATCGAAAGTCTTCTATGGACCATAGGAGCCAAGGCCAACATCAAGGAGCGCATTCAGTGCGTTTGTAATATAAAGAATTAGAATTCTGGATGCACACCACTTAATGGAAAGCTACAAAAGTGGAACAACTTTAGCGGCTAGTCATTGGAAAGTTTTGAGCCTACAACAAAGCTGCAACTGGTAACAAGGATAATGCTGCCACAAAACTGTTACTTTGAAGTAGTTTTCCAACAAAAACCAAAGCCAATTTGTATGCAGACGCCATAAATTAGCGCGCCAAGCACAAAAACTTGATTGGGACAAGACCGACTCAGACCCAACTCTCTATATAGAGACAAAGAGAAATAGATACTAAGACAGACGATTCACGTGCGCCACTCATTTGTCTCGTGTCAGCCGGAGACTCCACCAAGGAGACTGCTGGGTTGGGTTGCCCGTAGAACTTTCGTAGCGGGGCACATGGAAACTTTTTAATCTCCTACGATTATTCTCGCATTTGCCATTTGTTTACACAAACACACGGCCAGAGTCATGGCTAATTCTGCGAGCGTTTGGGGTAGGGGAGGAGTTGCCGTGTCTATGTTTGAGCTTATCAAATAATGGTAACATTTGCTACAATTCACTCACCCCGCACACACACACGCACTCCCCGACTCCCTCTCTCACTCTCTCTAATCGCGGTTAATCTCAAAACAAACGTTTGGCAATTTATTTTCCACTTTAGTCTTACTGTGTATGAAACTTTTGTTCAACCACCCCCCAACCCCCGTAGCCAACAAACACGCCCCTGCCAAGGGGTAGCTCCAAACCAACTAATGACTTAATTTATCTGCCACAGGGCTTTCAGCGGGCGCCAAATTAAGTTGATTGTTTCTGTTCGGCCAAAAGTAGAAATAGAAGTAAATGAAGAATGAAGGAAGGAAGCCCTTGGCCATGGCCATGGCCAGCTCGAGCCCGCATTGCTTGACAGGAGCGGGCCAGCCGCTGTGCCTGATTAGATTTACTTACTTTAACTTCATTTTTCTTCAATATTCTCGAGATGGCGGCGACAAGGACAACGGACATCGGACCAAGGACCACTGCCTTACGCCTTGAGCTTGTTATTGCTGTTGTTGTTTTTTTTTTGGACTACTCTTGGATTTTTTGGGGGAGGTTAATCGTTTTGCAATCTGTCGATGATTGCGTATAAATGTTATATCCAATTATGGTTCATGTTCTACAACGCCTTAATGTTGTTTTTATACTCTTGCTAAGAGTCTTATTATTTTTTTTTTTGGCTAGAAGACGTAACCGAAATTTTTATTAAACTTAATTTAATTTCCAAAATTGCAGACAATTTAAAACTAAAGCAGACGCACCTCACCTGGTTCTCTAAGACCAAAGAACACCGAAATTGAGCCGATTATCGAGTATTTGACCCAAAACCAGCTAAAGTTAAAACTTCTTAGAACTTCTTTTTTGGTAACTTGGTAAAAATTTCATTCTTCTTTCTCATTAATGGGAGTCGAAGAAAGTAAAGGTGACCAAAGCACAGATGGGCAGGTATTTCTTAGATTTGAAAGGGAATTTAGAGAGAATCATCCAGAGATCAACGGAGAAGAGCTTAAATTATGTTGCCTGCAGGAATGAGGCAAATTGTCACCTGAACAAAAAGACTTGATCAAGGTAAGTAGGACTCATGTCCATCTTTGACCAAATATCTAACATTCCCTTTCAAATAGGGTGGACCCAGTTGCAGCGTAAATCGCAATCAAAATCAATGGCTTAGCGGTTCTGCCAAACCACGGCAGGCCAAAGCAAAAAAGGTCCGTGGAAGAGCTACCCCTACGACAGGCCGGTAAAGCCTAAGAAGAGCACAGAAGCTACAAAAGAGCCAGACAAGTGCAACCTTTTTGGTACCATAAAAGGGTTCCTCAATTATTTCCGCAAGCAATGTGAAGGGAATAAGAATACGGATACATAAGAGAAGTCACAACTTTCTCCCCGATTCCAAGAGCATTATTGTCTACAAAAAGTTAGTTCCAACAGCTCAAACCTTGAATGCCTGATTTTTGGTAATTTGGTGCATCGCATTTGTCCAGAGTATAATGCGCCAGACTATCGATAGACTTAGTTTCTTACTTAAAATCATATTCTAACCATCAAAGGTTCGCCATATTCAGCTGATATGGCAGGATTTGACTTGAACATTCTCTTTAATATGCATTTGGCATTGAAAAGAAGGAGTTATGCAGACATAGAGCTAATCAGGCTTAAACCACTTTTTTTCGTTCCATACCTCATTCGAAATGCTATTGAGTCCAGCACAATATTGTATGTAGTCCGATGAGACTATTTCGATAAAGTCAATTTTTCGCAACAAAATATTTTGCTATCTCTCTATTGTATAGCGAAGTGAGTAAGCGGCAGAGCCCCTATTCTATATATATGAAAGAAGCTTATGTTTTACGTGTTACGGGTGTTGTCATGGCCGCGTCGATGAATATCAAATCTGATTTTTGCGTGTGTTAGAGGTTGTCAATACGGAGGTTTTAAGCCTATTGTGTATTGGTTCATGAGATATAGGCATATTTACAATTATCGGCTTTTGTGTGTATATTGCCATATATACAAAAACTGGTATTGTTGTTAATCAATGTTCAAGGTCCAACATCGTTTCAATCATTGAGAACAATGAATGGCATATTGTGTGCAACGTATCGAGAGGATGCATGTCAAAAATTGAATTTTTTGGAAAATGATTTGGACTGGGTTCAAACTTTAGCAGATGCTGCTATTACTGCTCATCCATATCAAATACGTGTTCTATTTGCGATTATTTTGGCAACATGTTTTCCATCAAATCCACCTGAATTGTGGATAAAATATCAAGATTATTTATCAGAAGATATTTTGTTTCGAGTACGTCAAGCAAAACGTAAGCCAGTGATGGAATTTACGCCGGAAGTTTACAATGAAGCTTTAATTCATATTGAAGATCTATGCTTGGCGATGACTGATAAACCATTAGGACATTTGGGAATGCCGTCTCCTAATCGATCAATGCATGATGTATTTCAATTGGAAGAAATGCAACGAATCAAATTAATTATCAATCTAATCGTACTGCCCAGGAACGTGAAGATTGCAATGAACGTGAAAGAATTCGGTTAAGACAGACCCGTGAACGCGACATTCGACTAATAATGGTGCAAGTTTGAATCGAGCTGCAAACTAATCCAAAAATTTTATATTTTTCCAGATAAGCTAACTAGAGAATCTTAAGATGTTTATTTACTTTAAGAGAATTCAAAAAGTTATTAGTTATTTAAAAAAAAAATTTTTTTTGTACTATCTATTTTTGTCAGAGTATCAAAACTTTGTTGACCATCAAAGAAGCTTTTCCAACTGTCATTTATATATTTGTTGTAATTGTGTTTAACTGTTTGGCTTGGTTTTAGGCGTCGGCGTTAGCGTCGGCATCGACGTCGACGTCGTTGTCGTTGTCGTTGCTTTTGTTTTCGTAAACATGACAGATATTAGGAAATCTATCATTGTCATTATGCTTCGATTGTTTCATGCATCTTTTGTTACGCCTCGGTCAAGCGCACACCCACACACAGAAACAAAGCAACCAACAACAACAACAGCAGCAGCCACACGCATACATACACATGTCAAATGCGGCTGGTGATTAGCCATTGTATGTGCGTATGAGTGAGCTGGGCAATTTGTTGCTTTCTATGTGTGTGTACAATTTGTTAAAGCTTGCTGCTTACTCACACATGCATAGGTACGTACTTGCTGCCTCTCCCCTGCACACAGACACAATAAATGGCATAAATGGCGCCGCCTGCTGTCGACGACATGCACATAAAACATGGCGCTGATTGTTGTAATTAATCGAATTAACAGCATCAATACAGCAGCAGCAGCAACAACAACAACAATAGCCACTGCCCAAAGCTGCCCGCTCAACTCATTCTCTCTCTCTCTCTGGCACTCTCTTTATGCTTGCTCTCCCACCAACACCCACACAATGGTCAGACAGCTAAGAGACTTTGAATGCTTAAAGCGCGGCGTGCATTTGACAGTGATTAGATTGAGAGAGCAGCTTGCGTTGCTTACGCAATGAACCATTATGCATATTGTTACTCAGCCCACACACACGAACACACACAGACGCACTCAGGCACACACATTTACATTTACTCGCACTCACACACTTGCAACTGGCTGGCTCTTTAGTTTAACAGTCCATTGGCCATTCTTGCATGGCTTTGAGGCACTTCATGCCTTGCCTCATTACCTCAAGCCCAACCCCATTGCCTGCTGCTGTCTCTTTGAACTTTGCCTCATTTGTTTGTCCATTCGCATGTTGCATGCAACTGATGTGGGTGCCAGCAGCCACTTTGTACCCTTTAAGCCTTGTTTAGTTTTTGTCTATCTATCTAATTAACTCGGCTGCAAATGACTTGAAACTAAATCTATTCGTAGCTCAGAAATATATCTTGTATCCTGACAATAAGCAGATTTCGATTGTTCCATTGATAGAGCAGCGCACAGACCCCCGTAGGCCATGAGCCATGTAAAACATTTTGCAATTATTTATGTAGCTTTTGCATAATTTACAATGGCAACACAATTTGTAGAAGCAGCTGGCAATGCTCACATTTGAAACCAGCTCCAGGTCGCTTGTAATCCATTAAAAATTTGCCAGGCACAGGAAAAATTCACTGCTAGAGCTGGAGTTTTGTCTATGACAAAGTGTATTGAGTACATTAGCTGGCTGATCGAATTTGCTACTTATGCTTAGGTATATATGTTTGTTCTTTATAATTTGTTTAATATGAAACTCTAAAGAAGCTAAATAAGCTGAGTAAGGTTCAGTGGACTGCGGAGATGACCATCAGCGGGACTCTATGCTAGACCCCAAAGAAAACATTAGATGCAATCTTAAACATTCTGCCCCTGGACAAGGGGGTAAACAATCAGTCGTTCTATCTATCAGCTCTACGTTTAAGAAGCGAAAAATTAAATGAATAAGGAAAACCCCTCTCAGTCTTGATAGTATGGACTACTGTACCCAACAGGAACATTTTATAACTACATTCAATATCCATATTTCAACCAGGGAGGAGTGGAATTTTGATATACCGGGCCCCGCTGGTTCAACGAAAATCTTCGCGGACGGTTCCTAGACGATCGCTTTGGCGAAGGCATCTATAATGAGGAACTCGAAACATATCAAATAATTCGAATATCTTTTCGGCTCTTGGATCACTGCAGCGTTTCTCAGGCTGAGGTCACGGTAAGAAACTTACCAATAGGTAAGGTAAATATCTGTATTTACTCGGATAGCCAGGCGGTCCCTAGCCTCCTTGATAGGTCGAAGGTTTCGCTTGCCCAGGTCATAATTTCCAGCTTTCAGAATATTTCATTCGAGGCTTATTCAAGTCAACAAATGTCCCAGCTGTCTGCCTTATCTAGCCCAACCTAACTCTTAACAAAATTATAGAACAACCCCATAGACTTCTTTTTCTATTCTTGCGAAAAAAAAGTAGTTGAAAATGTGACAAGGTTTACAATTGTGAAAAGAATGTGGTACATCCACTTTTAGGATTAGGTCTTCGGATTAGGGGTTCGGACCCGAAAAGGCACTCCGGGGATCTGCCACTAACTACAAGAGGAACAAACAAGAATTGCGCAGATAAAGTTCTTTTGAATCAATTCAAAGAAATAATTTTATAAAACTCGCTCAAAATCAAGTAAGATTATTCAAGATCTGAAAAATAGATTCCGTTCATGGTCTTCGATTAATTTTCCGATTATTTGGAGCATGAAAATGGATTTTTTAAATTTTTTTCGCTGCAGATATGAGGAAGAGACAGAAAGCATCCAACAGCTGCTATTCGACTGCCCGGCGCTTCTTAAAAGATGAATCCAGTTTCTGAGTAAACCATTCTTTAAGGATCTGGGTAGCCTAGCCTTTGTGCCCATAGCGGATCTGGCTACCTTCGTCGAATCCTCAAAATGTTTCTGCAACATGAGAGACATAGGCGATTAGGGATGTTCAGTTTTTGATCCTTCTCCTTCACAATCCCTCTCTTTCTTCAATTACTTTCCGCCCCTGTCTCTAATTAAGCAACCGAATTGACAATCTCTAAGCTGCATTTACAACCTAGTCTAACCTAATGAAATGCTTACACTACTATCGTGCCCATTTGGTCACGATTTCATGAATAAGAGTTTTAAATTTAGATATTTTGTGCCTTAGCCAGATAGATTCTTTCGTTAAATATTATGAAATGGCAATGTAGAACTTTTTATCATCACGGTTTAACAAATAGCGAGGAATACTGCTACGAACCTCTGATCCGATATGGGGCAATACTACGCAACTTCTCGCTTATGCGGATGACACGGATATTATCGGCAGATCAGTGATATCTATAAAATAAAAATATAATAAAAAGAAGATTACGAGTAAATGAAGGTAAACAAAAATTCTTCTAGCCGGAAATTTTCACTGGTAACGTCGAAGGTATCGAGCAGCTTAAATATCTTAGTTCGTACATCAACTTCACGAACGACTGCTTAAGTGATATCAGAGAAAGAATTTAATCTGCGAACTTAACATTTTTATTACTTCCAACATTCTTCAAATCACGCCGTCTCAACAGGAACCTAAAGCTACAACAATGATCCGATCGATACTAAAGTGCGGTTGTGAGACGTGGACTCTGGGTATATAAACCTCCTAGAGAAGATAAAGAGAAAAGTTTTACGAAGAATTCTAAGTCCGATAAGGTTAGATACCTATAAACAACGAAGTGCTACGGAAGGGTAGATCGGACATGTTGCGAGATCGCGAAAGCCAATTTTGAAAAAAATCGCGCTTTAATCAACCAGGTACAAGAAGAGTAGTTGGGCGATCCCGAGTCAGATAGAAGAAGAGTAGTTGGGCGACTCCAAGTACGCTGGATAAATGGAGTGAAAGATGATTTGAAAAAATTAAACGTTCTCATCTGGGAGAGGATGCAAAGGTTAAAGATTAAAGAGGAATAATAGCTGTAGCGCCAAAGACGATGATGACAATGTAGTTGACTCATTTTTCGAACTTCGATACCGCTTGGGGTGTACTAGATAAAAAAAATAAGTTGCCTAAATTTCTCAAATTCAAAAAAAATTTGCGAATATGAATAAATGAAAATACTTCACATTGTTCGACATAGCGCAAAGAGAGAGAGAGGAGTTCTTGAGAGAGCGAAGCAAAAAGTCAGTCGATCACAGAGAAAAGCAGTCTTAAGTTAATATTATAACTTATAAGTATAATTGATATACAAGTACTTAGATAAAGTATCGAAAGTGTATATAAAATTTAACTTCCGCGAAACTCATCTTTTCTTGTTGTACTTTTTTTTTTTTTTTTTTGTAATTTTTGTTATCTGTTAAATGTCTGCAGCAATCAAAATGGCAACAAACTACGTGCTGTAACGGACTTGCAACACACTCCTTAACTCAAGCCCCCTACCCCCTTCACCAACCCCCACCACTCAGGCCGCGCAAATGTTTCGTCTTTATTGCCTGTGAAATTAGTATTTACGAGTGAACGGAAGTTTTCTACAGCTCGATGAGCTCTACGACGTTCCTGATACAATGCAGTCAATGTCAGTCTGAAATACGACGACTGGAGCTGGGACCAGTCCCGCGTCCTGGCATTATAGGCGTCCTGGGAAACAGTCAGGCAGTCTGCTTGCTTGGGCAGGATATTAGAAATGATTAAGGCACCTGAAACATTTGCAATAAAATTGAATTATGACTTTTAATATTGGCAAATGTGGCAGCCGCGGCTTTGCAATGTGGCGCCGCCATCCCTTGCAACCAAAAACAACAACTACAACAACGAACGAAACGAAACAAACCCGCCGCACCAACCCTTAAGACATTTAGAGAGAATTTTGCACAAATTACATAGAAAAATGCCAATTACAATTTATTTTAATGGCCAAGACTTAAGGCCATAACACTTTTAGCCAACGTTTCATTTGGGGCCATGTGGCAGCCAATTAATTTGCATTTTTAAATTGCAAAATGTGCGCGCAGAGAACTTCGTACCAGTTGGGTGTCCCAAAATCGAACAGATTGCAATAATTACATAAAAAGTAGCTACCAAAAAAAAAGAAAGGAAGACGCCTGGCAACAAAGGGTTAATGTTAATGGCAATCAACTTGGCAGCGTTTTTTTTTTTTCTTTTTTTTTCAGCTTGTTGTGGCATGCAACGCGCATTCTTAATGAAGCTCAGCGTGAAAGGGGTTAAAGCACAAATTAATGAAAATAAATTGTTATTTGCAACAACAACAACAGCCACACAGACTATACCCAAATGTACTTGCAGCAGCTCTACTTGTCTTGCCCCAAAAAGTAGCAACAAAAAAAACCAAAGAAATTTTTTATATATATAAATTTAAATAAATCAAACCACAAGCCGCTTATATGAAGAGCCACCAAGCTGCCCAAGTAATTTCCATAATTAATTTCTTTCGCGTATTTTTTCCGCCTTTTTTAACGCATTTTCATAATTCAACAATTTTTCGAGTGGGTTGCCACAGTGCAGCAAGTGCTGCCAACTCCTCCCAAACCCAAACCCAACCCAAAAGCCAAGGCCAAGAGTCACAAGCAGAGGAATAAAAAAATGAGCTAAAAATCTGCCCATCATTAATAATCAATTTTTTGAATAAACCACCAAAAATTGTGTGCCAGAATAGAAAAGACAAGTCCAAACAGACAAATATTTTTTTATTTTTTTTAATTTAAAAAAATATAGCGGAACATTTTTAAACGGCTAGAGAGAAATTTTTAATGCGCTACCTATAATAAATATAAAAAAATGTTTAGAGATGATTTTTGGAAAGACCAAAAGTGGCGCCGATAATTCAAACGCTTTAAATTAAATATGTTATGGATAATATTATTTACTATATTAATAATATTTTAGATATAATAATATCTTAGTATCTTAGATAATATTTTAGCTACATATTTTATTTTAACAATATAAGTAAGACATTTTTATACCGCCCTATGCTCTGAATAAGAGCGACAACGTAGAGATATTTAGTTTAATTTCTAAATGGATTTACTTCAGTAAACTCAAGAAAATATTAATAATAATCTTCAACTCAACAAATATAAATAAAATATGCAAAAAATCTGTTACAAATAATTTAGTATATTTTTTATGACCGTTTTGATACTTGGGTTTTTTATTAAATTTATTAAATTCGGGTCGTAAAGTTCGATCGATTACAAAGAAAGTAAGCGGTTGGTTAAAAAAAAAATCACAGAAAAATTACAGGAATCATAAATTAATAATAATACGAAGTACCAAAAGTAAATTTTTCTTAAAACCTATAGTTTTAGATGTATAATTTGTTTCTTTCTAAAAATATTGTGACCATATTTGGCACTCAAAAGATTTTTAGAGGTCTTAAGTTTTGTTGACTTGATCATATAGCACTCATAGGGCCGATCGGCCAAAAAAAACGTGTTCGATGCAAAATTAAAAATAAAATCCAAAAAACCGACTTTCTTCAAAATCATAGAGTATTTTGCAGCTTTCGAAGTTTCAAGATTATCTTTTTTTTAAAAATAAAAATACGTAAAAAACTTTTTAAGCAAGATTTTCCGCTATTATTGTAAATAATATTAATTAAAAAAATGGCGTACGTAAAGTCGGGCGCGGACGACTTTGGGATACCCTGTACCACTAGCTTGCAATAAAGTCCGGTTCCTTCACAAAAATCCAAAAACAGAAGAATTTGTAAGCAAAAATTTTTTTCTTGACCGATTGTTCCTATGGGAGCTATATGATATAGTCAACCGATTTCAATAAAATTTGACACAGTGATTAAATACCTTAAAAAAGATCTGAATGCCGAATTTAGTTTAAATGTCTTTACAAACAAATGAAACATATCGGATTTTGTATAAAAAACGTGTTTTTGGACCGATTGGTCCTATTGGAGCTATATGATATAGTCAACCGATTTGGATTAAATTTAGTACATTGCTTAGGAACTATAAAACTTACGAATATCAAATTTGGCCTCAATATCTTAACAAACATACGAATCACAACAAATTTTGTTCAAAAATCGATTTATTGAAAGATCGGCCCTATGGGAGATATGATATAGTCAACCGATTTTGTTAAAATTTGGTACAATGCTTGGGTATACTAAAAAACTTCTGAATGCCAAAGCTGGTAACGATATCTTAATAAAAAAATTAAATATAACGAATTTTGTATAAAAAAGTTATTTTGGCCGATCGGTCCTATGGGAGCTATATAATATAGTCAACCGATTTTGGTACAAATTTGGTACAGTTCTTGGGAACTATAAAAAACTCGAATGACAAAGTTGGTAACGATACCTTTTATAAACAAACGAGTTATCCGTCTAAAACTTTTGGTTTCTTTGGAAGTCTTCTAAAACAACCCAATGGGATCTATATAATGTAATAATAATATCAAAAAAATAAAATAAACTTGTCTCCTATGGAATAATATGGGATCTAATGTGTAAGTTTGGTTACTCTAGCTCCTAGCATCTTTGGGATCTAGGCGTCCAAACGGACAGACGGGCGGACAGACGGACATGGGTATATCGACTTCTTTAGTCGCCCCTATCATATTTTAGGTAACTTTGGGGAGTCTCCGACGACTCCTTCTATATGCTACATACATTTTCGGCTTGCACAAACTTAATATACCCTTTGTACCATACGTACACGGTATAAAAATAACAAAATTCTCACAAAAAATTTTATTAAATATTATCGAATTTTAATTAAACAATATCTTATTTTCGAATTTTTAAAAATCTTGAAAAAAGACTATGTAAAATAATCTATAAAATAAGAGTTTGTATTCATTAAATGGTATCTGTCTTTAAATATAATATTTTATACTTATTTTATTTTATTTGCGTAATTCCTCATGAATAAAAAAGTTTCTTTGCTTAATTTCCTTTAATTTTACTTATCTTAATGTACAAATTAAAATCTTTCTTAATTTTCTAAGAATTTTTTATCCTATTTTCATTTAATTTAAAATTTTTTTAGTTTTTCTCTTAATTCAAATCTATGGAGATAACTTTTAAAAAATTTTTTGTTTTAATTTGGTCGTATTTTATGTTTTATAATTTTTTTTATTCTAACTAATGATTTTTTGAAGATTTTTTGCCATTTTTTTACAAATATTGATTATAAGATTATTAAATTTTTTTTTTATTTATATAATTATAAAGGAGAAGTTTATTTTAAATTATAAATATTATAATTTTATTATATATTATTATTCGGAATTTTTGGCTTTATTTTGAGAAATAAAATTTTATCATTTAATATTTAATTTTTAAATGCTGAAAAACTTAATTTTAGATCTAAATTTTTATCAGTATCTATATTATCTTTTTTTTTGTACTAGAAGCCATTATTTGATTGCTTTTTTTTGGAGAGAACTGAAGAACTTTAATATTCTAAAATAAGATAATTAAACCAATTTATTTTTTCTAAGTACAAGACCTTCCATTTTATTTTAAAAATATTCGTCTTAAGGTAAGAATATTCGGTCGTTTTTTAAGTTTGACATATATTTTTTTAATGTAAGACTTTTTGAATATTTTTATCGGTTTTTGTGCTTTTTTAGGAAATGAAATTAAGCATGCTAAAAAACTAAACTTTATTGATTTTAATAGTGAACATAAGCTGTATACCAAAATTTGGTGGATCTAACATACAAAATATATTTTTTTTATATTAAAATCAAGTTTTCGGCTGTGCTTCGAAAAAGGAGATCGATCATTTTATTCTAATATTTTATTCAGATAGATTTTAAAACATAATGTTTGTGTATTTATATGATTTGAATACGACAACCTTGTTGGAAGTGAAACCAAATCGAATTTTAAAAAAATATTTAAAAAATCTAAAAAAATTGTATCTAAAATAAAATTTTTTAAATATTCTTTGGTATTCTTAAATTCGTTTTATGCTAATTTCATGTTAGATATTTATTACACTATTTCTACCAAGAGATCAAATTTTGGTTTAATATTATTGTTTTAGTTTAAAAATTTATTAAAATAAACTTTGTTGTTTTTTGGTATTATTGGAATATAGAGCTGTACAAAATCAAAAATTATTTTTTTTTGTAAGATGATTAAGCCAAGAGAATAATTTTAAACTACTCGCCACTGTAGAAATAGAAGCAATAAATATTTAGTATTAGTATTATTATTTTTATTTTTTTATTTTTGTATTAATCCATGAACATCTTAAAACGAATTTTCGTCATACCTTCATATCCTGCTTAATAAAATGTTCTTGTCTTATACGAATAGTTCGTGTCTAAAAAATTTCCTTTGTATACGAATATATAGACAGCAAAAAATCTGAAATTGGGAGAATGCAAAAACGAAAGAGAACAAAATTTATTCGTTTTTGTTTTCCGGAGCATGGTTGATTATGTTTTTAGTTAATGCTGAAATTGATACATTGTTGATATCATCCAATTTTCATCCGACTTTGATTATTTTTATAATATATTTTTGTTTTTTATATTTCAAATCTTTTAATGATTTTTTTTTAAATGCATATAGATATAACATATCGTAGGAGCTCATACATACAGACATACAGGGATATCGCTACGCATATTCATATCAAAATCAACTAATGATCTCCCACGCCTACTTTTGCCCTATATCTCAAATATCCCCAAACTTATGGAGCGTATTAAAAGTTAAGAGCTGCTTAGCTGCGCTCGCTTACACAAATCTATCCCTGCTCAAAGGATATGCTCCATTCCTGCGTAGCGCATCATCCATACCAAAAAAAATAAAAACCCAAAAAAATCGTCCCCAATTTTTTCCCGATTTCTTTTTTTATGCCTAACAAAAAAAAAAGCGTAGATGAAAAAAAAACCACGCTTTAATTAACCGCAATTATGTGCGGAGTCGTAGGCGTGCCCATCAGCCTGTCGCCGCCCTAATGCCAATATGATGCTTGGCCCGGCGGCTTGACTCCCAGGTTGAGTCAATAAACCAAAATGGAAGCACGGATAAAAATAAAAAAAAATCCCACTCGACTTGGTCGTGAAAAAAATCAAGTCAAATTACGTGCTTATGAACGAGAAAATGTCGAAATGATTTACCGTGCATAATCGCCCACGTGCATGGATGGGGGGAGGCAGGGCAGGGGTCCAAGGACCAAGTCTTGGAAGGCACTCGGACCGGACCACAGCTGTTAACGATTACGCCTGCATCTTGTACGGACAAACGAAGCGTAGCAGAGAAGAATTAAAAAATGCGCAAAATGAAGAATAAGCGTAAAGACGAAAGATGACGAGAGAATAAAAAAAGGAAAAAAATTAAATTTTCATTTGCGCGTTCTGCTTTTTGGTCATGGTCCCCACCCCGCCCTGTTGTTGCCTTTTCTTTTGCTAAGGATTTTAGCTGCTGTTTGTTGTTGTTGTTTGTGTTGCTTTTGTTGTTGTTGTTGTTGTTGTGTGCTCTTTGGTGTGTTTGTTTGCCAGTTTGGCTGTTGTTTGTTTGTTTGTTTACTTGGTTTCATTGTTGTTTGTTTGTTTACTTAATACGCTCGCCCATTTGTTGGCCGTTCGTTTGCTTAAAGTCGCCGTCGCCGTCGCAGTCGCTGCTGCAGTCGACGTCAACGTCAACGCCGCAGCTGACTTCATGTTGACCTTTTTTGGGCTGTGTATAAAAAGCATTTCTTCTTTGTTTGTTGCGTTGCCGATTTTGTTGTAAATTTAATTTATTACTTTCATTTTAATTTATTATTTTTTTATGTATTTTTCTCTTTTCTATTTTTTTATTTATTAATTTGGCCTCATAATTCATTTGCTGCCAAGTTACTTTGAGATTTGTTTGCCTGTTTATTAAGCTGATTAGAAACTGATTTGCATAAGATTTATTGAGCAAGTTTTCCAAACAATTTCTGCCGATTACTAGAAATCTATCTTTTCGAAAGCAGCACAGGTAGGAATTAGACATAGTAAATAGAAAATTCAATTTTATAATTTTTTGTACCAAATCTAGTACAGTAAACGAAGGCTCACAAAAATGTTTATTGGAAAAAAATACTTAATTTGGGATCGTTACTCACCTTGTTCTAAGTCTGTTTTGGTGGCAGGCAATACACGATACGTACGGCTTTTAGATGATATCTTTTTTGGCTCTAAGTTATAGCCATGATTTAAAGGTCGAAATTATTGTCAGAAAAATTATCTATTAAACAGAAGGTAATTTAGGTTCTGTTTGATAGTAAATTTTATTAGCAACAATTAAGGACAAGGTCATTAACGATTCCTGAAAGTTTTTTCCATTTAACATTTTTTTCCATATGAAACTTTTCCTTTACAATAGTAATCTGAGTAAAATTAAGAAATTCTAGTTAATACAAACAGCTTACAACTTTTGTTTTCAAAGAACCAATTTATTGTTGTTTCAAGAACTAATTTTTTAACGAGTTAAATAAAATAAGTAAATCATAATATAGTGATTTTTTATCACGATTTCCTGTATTCGTTACGTGAGATTATTGAAAACAAAAAAAGTTTTAGAAAGGACATTTAAATTGTTGGGTTCAAAACTTATTATCGGTACGGGTCGTCGAGGTAATCCCGGAATATATTCGTGCGGGTCTCCTTTATTACAGCTTAGCACAAATCTGCAAAGATAGCGTTGCATTTCATGTTTAGGTGTTCCTTTTCAGTTACAGAGTAGACTTGATTGATAACTCGCAACGATGAGCCGAGAACAAGACCGCAGGGCAGCGATACTGGAGTCACTACGTGCCGGGAAAACACCGAAGGAGATAATTCAATGGTTTGGATATAAAAAAACACAAGTTTATAAAATTAGCAAGAATTTCGAGATGCTGAAAAGAAAGAGCAAGCCACAATAAACGATCCGACCGAAAAAGAACTTCAGAATTTGTCGATGAATTGAAAAAGAAGATTGACGCCGATCCGGGATGCAGTATGAACAAGTTAGCTAAAGATATGGGCGTAGCGCGGTCAACAATCAGTCTGACGGTGCACGAAGATTTTGGTTACAGATCTTATGTCCTCAGAAATCGTCAGTTGTTGACTGACAAAAACAAAGAAGATCGAAGAGTTAAGAGTCAAGCACTCTTAAATGACATCAAGCACAAGAGCGCCGGCTACCTCAAGTTTTTTCAGACGATAAAAATGTCATTGAATATAAAATAGTAAATCGTCAGAATGATCATGGATCTGCCAAGATCCTGAACATGTGCCTACTATCATGCACACGAAATTTCCTACTTCAGTCATGGTTTTGGGTGTCGTAAGCAGTGATGGGGACGTCATGCCACCGCACTTTTTCGAGCAGGGGCTTCGGTTGAACGCCGAAGAATATATCGAAGTACTGAGATCAGTTGTGAAGCCTTGGATAGACCGACCGCTGGAAGAGAATACGTGTTTCAGCAGGACTCTGCACCAGCTCACAAGTCCAGAAAGACTCAGGCTTGGCTGTACGAGAATATGCATCACCACTGGTCGCCAGATTTGTGGCCACCGTCCAGCCCAGACTGCAATCCTCTCGACTACTACGTGTGGGGCGTAGTTGAAGGAAAGGTGAACAAGACATCTCACAACACAAAGGACGCCCTGAAGGCCAAAATCATGGATGTGATGACCAACATGCACAAAATGGAGGTGAAACGGGCCTGTTCTCGGTTTTCGGCGGCTATATTGAATAATTAGGATGTTCCATATATGTTGTACTTACTATGTAAAAAGTATTACTTGAATAAATAACATTTAAGCATAATTATTGATAATATTTATTTGTCATTGAATTTTCCGGAGTTACCTCGACGACCCTGTACTTATTTTTTCCCGAAAAAATACTATTTTCAATAACACAGTACTACAAAATCAAAAAAAATCAAAGAACTTTTCAAGTGACCTAGTGTACGTTGTAGGTCTTGACGAGTAGATCACGATAGTGTGTTTCAAAATTGTGTAACACCCCCAAAATCGCAAGTTATTGCTTAAAAACCGTTTTTCGGGTACTGCGATCACTGTTGTACAGTGTAATTTGTCTCGCGAAAATAAAGAAGTACTAATTTTTGTAAATTCTAGAGTGACAATAATTGGTTTTAAGCTATTTTAGGAAATTATTACTTTAAGCCATTTTTACTTTACTTTGGCATTTTTAGCACAGCTTTTAATTTTTTTTAAATAATTTAAGCCAACTTATTATTTGAGAATTATTTGTAAAATTTTTTGCTAATTAACTAAATCGCAATTTTGGCAACATTTCATGCTAGCCAGAAATGTTTATTTAAGCAGATCAAAACCCTACGTGAAAATAAATTTATATTTTTTTGGACTTTCGTGTTTTGAATGCCAATAAACTTGTGACATTTTATGAAAACCTTAATATAATATATTAACCTGCTTGATTTCCAATACATACTCGATACTTTAGCTGCAAAGTGTGCGGGGATGTAGCTCAATCCCCGGCATCTCCAGATAATATTTTTTATTTTTATTTATTTTTGCAATGAGTTCTTTTTTTTTGTATTTTGTATGCTAACGACATTTCAGGTTTTCAAAAAAAATTTCCAAAGTTATTTTAATATAGTATTAAATAAATTAAAGAATTCATTTTGTATACTGTAGCATATTTATTTGGGTCTGGCATATGCAAGGTATAAGAGCAGACGCTTACAATTCATAACTGATTTAAGCAATAATTTGTACTAGTTGACGTTTTCTGTCGATTCATTATATTTATTTTTCAACTATTTCTGGTATCATTCAGAACCATTTTTAATTTTTAAGCTTGTTTTTGTACTCGATTTTGTTGATTTTTGGGCACATAAAGTTGGGCAATATACGTTCACGTTGATGATCTGATCCTGCAGTTCTATTGGGGCATTTACACCATTTTAGGTTTTTGGGCGCATCAGTCAATTTTCAGGGAATTCTTGGTGTAAGACGACTATCGGAACATCTAGCAACCAATCAAAGTGATAAATATTTTTTAATACGACTATCAGGTCTGGCCAATTCGATGGAAAGTCTTGTTGGGCTATGTTAGCAATCACGTTGATGCAGTTCTATTGGAGCATCTTTTTAATAACGCTAATAATGAAGTCATTGAGCTGGCTTAAATGCCAAAGCATATTAGCAGTTTCCGATTTAAGTTCTACTTTTAAATCCCAAATTAAATTTTTGTACGTCAAATAATTCTTGAATATAGGGTCCGACTCCATGGTGCCTGGGACCCTAATTCGCATACTCTTATCACGAGACGTTCGTATAAAACGTCGGCATTGCTCAATCGAAAACGTAAATATCTCGCGGGATTGTATTTTAGAAATAAGTTCGCTTACATTCGATATCGCGGCCATTCGTGAATTATTCATTTTTATTCTATAATATGATTTGGATTTTTTTTTTCACGTAATTTCGACTTTACTAGTTCAGGTTTAACTTTGGAGCATCTAGCAACCAATCAAAGTGATAAAAGTTTTTTCAATACGTATTCATTCACCCCTTGTTATGCAAATGACCCCTTGTCCGCATAAGCAAGACTTTTAGTCTGGAACCCAGGGCATTTCAAATAAACACCATCTGGGATTTTTGTGTGCATGGATCGTCAGAAGTTCAGTGTTGATCAACTACCAATATTATTTTAATACGAATATTAAAATTTGTACCACAATTTTTCCCATAAAAATTAGGATTTCAGACTTTTAACACACTTTTTACTTATATTGAAAATGTCGAGCAGCAATGAGGAAAATTGTGAGACTTTTTATTCAAAGTTATCCATGTCAATGACCAGCTACAGGTCTTAACTTACGAGGGGCAACAAACAAATGCAGAGGCTGCTGGAATTAGGATCAATGGCGGTATTCTGGTTGAAATTGAACTGATAAATGACAAAGTTGTAGGTTCGATTCCCGCTTTAGGTCTGGGCTTCTTCTTCCTACATTTTCCAAGCTGTTAATATTAGTTAAGATTTAGAATAAGATTTAAATACTAGCGACGCGCCTGCGCTGGTGACAATATAATAAAAATGATATACATTCTGTTAAGTAAGAGCGAGTACGGCATTTTCCGCAGTCGGTAAGGAGTAGATCTCTAAAAATTCGGTTACGAGTAGACATAACCTTTGTCTTTGACGCACTAGTAAAAAGTTCGATTGGAAGTCAAAACTTTGTCAGATAAGTTCGTTAAGCAGAATGAGTACTGCAAATGCAGAACGCTTCGAGGAAGTTTTTCTCTGCACCCATCCAAAAGGACCCAAAATGTCCTATGCAGCGGCGGCAAAATATTTGAAAAAGTCGAAGACTTTTGTCCAGAAGTGGGTGCAATGCTACAAGGAGTCGAAAAACGTCGATGACCTTCCCGATCGTGGCTCAACAGGAAGCGTGATTAAGAAGGATGATAAAATTTTTTGGAGTTTGTTTTCACGGAATCCTGGCTTAAGTTTGCGTGCAAAAATTGAAAAAAAGGGTGTAAATATATCGCACATAACGATTCGAAACTATTTGCAAGCCAATAATTTGAAATGGCGAAGCACATTGAAGAAACCACTTTTGTCCAAAAAACATGTTGCAAAACGACTGGCTTGGGCAACAGAAAACATTGATCGCGATTGAAGTAACGCACTTTTCTCTGACGAATCTTCTGTTTGGGGTTATTCTATCCTACCACGGGCCTGGTCTTTGTCTTTAAGTAATTTTGTTCCGCGCACCGTTAAACACCCTATAAAAGTTAATCTTTGGGGATGCTTCTCAAAAAAGGGTTTCGGCACTTTGCATCTCTTCACAGAGAACCTGAATGCTCCCAGGATTGTCGAAATTTATCGAAAAGTTTTATTACCGACTGCCAAAAGTCAATTTATCAACAAAAAAGAAGATTGGATTCTGCAGGAAGATAATGACCCCAAACACCACAGTCGTCTCTGTACTGACTGGAAGCGCGAAAAAGACATCGTCACCTTGGATTGGCCTGCACAGTCCCATTATGCTGGGCCGTCATTGAGCTAAAGGTTCGAGGAAGGCCCAAATTTACTTTAAAACAGCTTTCCCGAGAAATTCGACGCATTTGGAGAGCGCTTCCCGTCGAATATGCTGAAAATTTGGTGGAATGTATGCCTCGGAGATGCCAGACGACTATTGACTCTGGTGGTGACTGGACATGTTATTGATATAATTGCGTCATGCTTCGGAACATGCAGAATAAATTGATGTAAAGAAACTTTTTTTTAAATCAATTTTTTAATAAGTTATGCCGTACACGCTCTTACTTAACAGACTGTATATCAACGATTCGGCAAGTAAGAGCAGGTGTTCCTCAAGGAAGTGCTCTCGGCCCCACGCTATATACCTTGTACACGGCAGACATGCCGCTGCCCTCACCTAACACTGGATTGCTAATAGCAATCCGCATACGCAGACGATACGGCAATACTGAGCAGCAGTCCATCTGAGCTTGAAGCATCAGAACTACTACAGGCATATTTAGACGAGTTCAAGAGCTGGACAGAACGCACTAAAATCAGTGCACATCAGTGAGGTCACACTGGGATCTCCGATACCAAGAGCCATCAAAGTAAAATATCTGGGAGTCACATTTGACAGACGACTGACATACGGCCCACACATCACACAGACAGTCGAAAGCTGCAAATTAAAGTTAAAAAAATTGGACTGGATGCTTCTAGCAAATTGTCGCTACGCAGCAAAAGAACAATTTACAATGCTATTGTAGCACCAGTCTTCACATACGCAATACCGCTTTGGGGAACTGCTGCGAGGACCCATTTAAAACGACTGCAAACGATACAAAACAAGGCCCTGAGAAGATGGACTGGAGCAGAATGGTTTGTTAGAAATGAAGTCTTGCATAATGACCTCAACATCCCTACCATAGCTGAACTAATCGGACGACATAGCTCAAGATACAGGGATAGGCTTACTAATCATCCAAACCAACTTGCAACATGCCTAGCCACAAATACAAATAGGCGAAGGCTCAAAAGACGGCACCCTTTAGATTCTCGCAATGATTTAATCCTTTAAAAACTTTAAATTGTAATTGTAAATAGTCATAAATTTGAAGTTATAGATAAGTTTGATACTTATAGTTACAAGGGCAGTTCGCCAATTCATTGTTAAGGTTCTAAGTCATAAATGCGCTATAGATAATTCTATTCTAACGAAATATTTAGGTATTTGACATTTTAAAGTGACAACATTTTGGAGTCCTCTCAACAAGCTAAAATAATCTTAACTGATATGGGAGAACATAATATAATTGGGGTTTATTAAAAAACTATAGTTCTATATACTGCTGAATATAATAGGCATAGGAGACATATATATCTATATTTATCTCCAAATATCCTTTAATGCATAGGGTACATAAATACTATAAAATGTATATGTACTCACCTCATCCATCCCATATCCAGAATACTCTTTGCAGTTATTCTCTTAGTTTAAGCTGTAAGAAAGAAATTATTTCCGATTAGACCAAGAACTATAATCTCATGCATATAAATACATATATGATATTATTGTCACCCTTAAGGCGATTCCCATTCCTCCAAATTTATTATTACCCGCTGTACTTGGTGATTAATGTGCATCTGTGTCTGTGTACTTGGTATTTATGATTATTGCAAGAGGGCTGTTGCATTTCAGATACACACAGATACACACACACACCATGATATATGACAATATATTGGGTTTGTCTTGTCATCAGGTGCATTTAATAGCGCGAATTTCGCGTCCAATACAACGCGCCTCTAATTGGCCTAATACATATGGCTCATAAATTAATAAATTTTAAGTTTAATTGTTCGCAGAGAGAGAGAGAGAAGAGAGCGAGGAGAGAGAGAGGAGAGAGGCGGCTGAGACTTGCTCTAAGTAGCGGGGTTTTGGCTCATTAATGTAACTTGGGCACATTATAATAATTAAGCTTAATTTATGACGTCATTAATTTAAAATATATGCCTTTATGTGTTGTTGTTGGTCTGCCCAGTTAAATGCCTTGACTAAAGGTAGCCCAACGAGGGCAGGCTGAAAAATTTGGCGAGAGTAATTACAAAAGCAGCTCTAAGGTAAACATTTGGCTGATTTAGTAAAATGAAGTATATTTAAATATATATATATAAAACTTATTTTATAATGATATATATATATATATTTGGTATTTTTTTCGCACCTTTATTTGATGCTTATCGAAAAAAAAGGTTTTATTTAAACTTTTTTCATTATTTCATTTTACTATTTTTTGTTGATATATCGCCAAATACATTTTTGGTTCCTGGAAATGAGGTATTCCAGTTATCGCTGAATCCAAACTGAATCAAAGTGTTTTAAGCACCATCTAAAATTCTCCTTTTTTTTCAGTTGCTTATTTATTTTAGAAAGTATTAGTTAATTTGAATAAATTAGTTGTAGAATCTATTATTTACAATTTTAAAAAATAATAATATATTAAAGCTATTATAAAAATTAAAAAAAAAATTACATTTAATTTGTCAGTTATTAATAAAAGGTGTGAGAAAAAAAATACTAATATCGTAAAATTTACATATGTTGCCACCAGAAGCGTTTTTGATCAAATTATTTAGGACATAAGAGAAGTTTTTAACGAGACATACTCTTTACTTTGCCGCAACCTATGGAAGTTGTCAAACCATTATAATAAAAATGGCGTACGTAATGTCGGGAGCGGACGATTTTGGGATACCCTGTACCACTAGCTTGCAATAAAATCCGGTTCCTTCACAAAACACCAAAAACAGAAGAATTTTTGAGCAAACAAATTTTTTTGACCAATCGTTTCTATGGGAGCTATATGATATAGTCAACCGATTTCAATAAAATTTTACACAGTGATTAAATACATTAAAAAAGATCTGAATGCTGAATTTAGTTCAAATATCTTTACAAACAAATGAAACACATCGGATTTTGTATAAAAAACGTTTTTTGGCCCGCTGGTCCTATTGGAGCTATATGATATAGTCAACCGATTTGGATTAAATTTTGTACAGTGCTTAGGAACTATAAAAAACTCACAAATATCAAATTTGACCCAATATCTGAACAAACAAACGAAACACAACAAATTTTGTCAAAAAATCGATTTTTTGGAAGATCGGCCCTATGGGAGCTATATGATATAGTCAACCGATTTTGTTCAAATTTGGCACATTGCTTAAGTACTCTAAAAAATTTCCAAACGCCAAATCTAGTTACAATATCTTTATTAAA
>JBAMAX010003254.1:0-66394 GCA_037043745.1 Chymomyza amoena
TCGCAAGACTTATAAATTTTCACACTCATCTTTTATATTTTGTTTGTATCTTATGAAACGGCAAACACAATGTCAAGCCATTTACATTCATATTTGTATCTAAGACAAAAGACCTATTAGACCTATTTGTTAAGATCCACCCAATGAAGCGATATACTAGTTTATAATTTTATGAATAAATTTGTTAACTCATTATGAAATAGAACGGTGTTAAAATTTCTTAAGGGAGAGGATAGGGTAACACAAATTTGGGAGTCTTGATAAGATCTGCGCGACAGGACTCATAGGTAGGGTGGGTAGAGACGCAACATGTTACCCAACAATCAGGCAACTAAAATATGTGAATAATCTGGTCCGAGTGTGTCTGTCTACGTGTACTTTATATTTTGTCTTTCTATCCATAATGGCAGGGGCCTCCAAAAATAAAATTTGTTTTATATGTGCCCTTCTAATGATTATCCAAGAACCCCCCCACAGGCTGTTTTTGCAAGTCGTTTCGAAGCCCGAAGGAATGGTGTATTAGAAAGATGTTGGTTATTGTGCGGCTTTCATAAACACCCAATAGTAAATACCCCACAACCACGCAGTTACGTTATAAGATACTGGTTCTCCTTACCAGAGATTCATCAAGCAAAAGTGCTTGCCAAATGTCTGGATGGGATTGAGACAAAAGGTCTTGGCAGTGCAGACCTAAAACTTTTGGTAGCATACCTATCTGGCCACCACACTGTTAGATTCCATTTACAGAAAATTGGACTATCGGACTCTTCAGAGTGCAGGCAGGCTCTGTCTAGAAGACAATGAAACCACCAGACATATTCTCTGTGACTGCCCAGCGCTGGTATGGGACAGAGCCTGTCACATGGGAAAGGAACGGATTAGTTCCTTCCATCTTAGATCAATACATACCAAAGACCTACTGCTATTCATGCAGAAAGCGGAAAGTCTTTTGATTTATTTTAAGTGAATGGCACAAAAGACCTTTTGGTCGCAGTGCCCCACCTCTATGTGGATTACCTTAATAACCTAACCATGCTTCTGCAAATAATAATTCTATCGGAAGTAAAAGTGACAGATTTGTTACTGAAAATGATTCCATTGAAGATACTATTTAAATAATCGAGTGTTTAGTGGATCGCCGTGAACACCGTGGTATGGTAGAGTTTTTAGTAAGCTGGGTGGGGTATGAGCACACTGAGAATACTTGGGAGCCCATCAACCACCTCATCAAATGTCCACTGTTCATAGACAAATACCATGCTACTGCAAATAATAATTCTATCTTTAGGCAGATCACGTAATAGGGAAATAGTTTAATTAATAGTTTCATTAACTATTGTACAATACGTCGGAAATGGGAAAAATGTATTATTAGCGCAGTTTTATTTTTATAAGAAAATATCATTTAAACTATTATTATTATTAGCGGCCGGGATTTGGAATGTGTTAGTGCATACGTGTGAGTGTAGAGTATGGAAAAGGAATAGTTTCAGGGACTGCATTTGTTTTAATTCTGTTTACCAAGAAAAATCAACTTTTAAAATTCCAAATTCTTGCGTACAAAATAAAAAACAAAGTTACACCTCAGCAGCAGACTATCATATATTAGTAATCTTTTTTGACTGGATAATTATTCTCATCAACATTCAGTTTTATTATAACAGAATCAACTGCCGCAATTTCATGGAACGGCAAAACTACAATCAACGGTTTTATTTGTCTATATGTAAATTATTTATTTTAATAAAAGTTTAAGTTCTGAGATGAGGCCGTGCTCTACCTTACAATTCCAAAATAAGACTAGCTGATCGATTATGATTAGTCTGAGCTGAGGCCGAGCTTTGCTTCTCACAACTGACTGCAGCTGCGCAGCCGCCGCTCGTGACGTCGCCGACATCGCGCTTCGTACAAGACGTAAGAGATTCTCTTAAGCGCCGATAAGAGCGAGAGCTTACAAAGCTGTCCATGTAAGCTCTTGCTTAAGTGCAAGATCCCAGTGCCCAATTTGCACATTGACTTGTATACATATGTACAATAGATGCCAAAAGTATTTTGACTAAACTATGCGAAGTGTATTACCGCTTATATCTTCAAACTGAGAGAAGTTACGAAATCCATTTTACTTTTGAGAGATAGAATATATAATGGGCTTTAAGTGAGCAAAAAATTTACCTAATAACGTTTTTTAATATTTTATTTTTAATGTGAGATGATGATTTTTTAGGTGGTCAAAAGTATTTTGACAATTCCATTAATTGCAATTTCTTTGATTCCCGTAAGGTAAAAACATTGTTTGACAACTTTAAAAGTTTTTTTTATTTATTTTTAAGGATTATAACCAATTTTCTTGCCCTTTGGTTTTCTTATAATCGACGAAAAACCTGATTCGGACAAATTATCCGAAATAAAATAGTCACGAAATGTAATGGCGATTTCCGATGAAATATTATTAGATTTTGCAAAATGCTTAGATAAACCATTTACGAACAAATTATGAGATAAAATAAAACGTATTCTATAAATAATACAATCAGTTCAGGAAAACACGCAAAAGGACGCTATAAAGAACGGCATTAATCTAAGACAATTTTAGTAAAATTCCTTAATTACACCAAAAGTTTTATTAATTAAATTAAAAAAACAGCATAATACATTAATTAGTAGAAAAAAGTTAGAAGACACCTAAAGGTCCCCAGTATTATCAACTTTGTAGCTCGTAGAATCTTTAAATTTAAAAAAAAAAGGTTTAAAATGTTAACATTTGTTAAATAATATGAAAACAATACACGATAGTTTTGGGAAGATAAAATATGGATATATAAAAAAATAAGTTTATTGAAGGTAATTAAAGAATGTTTGGCAAAAAGCAAATGCTTGTATGGGTAAGTCTAACTCATAATGAAGGCTCATTATTGTTTGAATTGTTGAAGCTACTTTTACTTGGATGATTTAGTACCAAAGGTAGTAAAACGGGACACCTTTAGATTTTTAAAAAATTTTTTTTTCTACTAATTAATGAATTAAGCTGTTTTTTTAATTTAATTCATAAAACTTTTGGTGTAATTAAGGAATTTTGCTATATATATTTGCTATATTTGCTCTATAGCGTCCTTTTGCGTGTTTTGCCTGAACTGGCTGTATTATTTATAGAATACGTTTTATTTTGTCTCATAATTTCTTCGTAAATGGTTTATCCAGGCATTTTGCCAAATCTAATTTGGTATTCCGCCGAAAAACCGGCATTACATTTTGTAACTATTTCATTTCGAACAAGTTGACCAAATTCAGGTTTTTCGTCGATTATTAGAAAACCAAAGGGCAAGAAATCCCTTAATCCTTTAAAATAAATAAAAACAACTTTTAAAGTTGTCAAACAATGTTTTTACCTTAAGGGAATCAAAGAAATTGCAATTAATCGTATTGTCAAAATACTTTTGACCACCTAAAAAATCATCATCTCACATTAAAAATAAAATATTAAAAAAATGAAAAACGTTATTAGGTAAATTTTTTGCTCACTTAAAGCCAAAAAAGTAGTCAAAAGTAAACTTCTTTCAGTTTGAAGATATAAGCGGTAATACATTTCGCATAGTTTAGTCAATATACTTTTGGCCTCTATTGTATGTATGTAATATATGTATTTATTTCATATCAAATGTTGTTGTGAGCTTTTGCTCTAGAATGAGTAACTTATGGTGCTGAGGTGAGGCCGTGCTCTACCTTATGATTCCATAATGAGACTGGCTATGATTAGTCTGAGCTGAGGCGAAGCTTTACTTCTCACAACCGACAGCAGCTGTGCAGCCGCCGCTCGTGACGTCGCCGACATCGCGCTTCGTTCAAGACTTGAGAGATTCTCTTGAGTGTCGATGCGTTGGAGAGCTTTGTAAGCTCTTGCTTTAGTGCAAGAACCCAGTGCCCAATTTGCACATTGACAGAGCCAAGCGTTAATTTATGCAGTCGTGGCTGGATATAGTGAAGACCTAAATTTTTTCATAGAGTACAATATTTAATGAACAATCGCAAACCTCTAAATATTGACCTAAATTTTGAAAGAATTTTTCAGGAGAAACGAAAAAACACCCTTAATTGTACTTTTTCTGTTGATTGCCGCAAAATCAGCTGTTTCTTGACATTATTGCTTGTTTTGCTTCCTATAAATAAGTACATTCTAATGAAATCGTTTTAAGGGGCACACCTAGTGTGAAATTTTCAAAAAATTAATTTTTTTTTTTTCATATTTAGATAGGTTATACCTTTAAAAATAACATACAAAAATTTTAAATCGATATCTTAAATTGTTTTTGAGTTACAGCCATTTAAAAGAGTAGCCGCTCTATAACAGTGAAAACGATCATTTTATCTTTAAGGTGCACACCTAGTGTGACAGCCTAAAAAAAATGCCATTTTTGGGAATTAATAAAAAAAAAACTAGTGAATCCATCTATTTAAAATTTTGAGGGTATATTTATACATGTTTTGAGAATACACAGTAAAATTTTTGAAATAAAATATTAAATATTTTTGAAATGACACGCGATCTCATGTATATACCAACTATCTAACTGCCGAGCGGCTACTCTTTTAAATGGCTGTAACTCAAAAACTATTTAAGATATCGATTTAAAATTTTAGTATGTTATTTTTAAAGGTATAACCTATCTAAATATGAAAAAAAAAAATTAATTTTTTGAAAATTTCACACTAGGTGTGCCCCTTAAACGCGTTTTTCTCGAAACAGCATTTTTCGAAATTGCTGGAGTGATTACTCAAAGACAAATAATCCGATCGCTATCAAATTTTTTTTGCATCTCCTCTATATAGTTCTCCATACCATGAACCTCCAGTTTTTTGATCTGATCAAAAATCGAATTTTGGGAGGCCAAAAACGACCAAAATTTTGGGAAAAATTTAACTTTTTTTTCAACATGCCGCCATTTTGTCAATTTTCGATTTTTTTGTTCGCCCGAGGTTCATGGTACAGACAATACGTTTTAGTTTAACGAGAATTTTTTTTTAGGTTTTATCAACGGAGAAGGCTGCAATCACTCCAGCAGTGGAGGAACTTTTTTTTGGCGCCGCCGGAGATCGCGTGTCATTTCAAAAATATTCAATATTTTATTTCAAAAATTTTACTGTGTATTCTCAAAACATGTATAAATATACCCTCAAAATTTTAAATAGATGGATTCACTAGTTTTTTTTTTATTAATTCCCAAAAATGGCCTTTTTTTTAGGCTGTCACACTAGGTGTGCCCCTTAAGCAAAAAAATGTCAATCTTGATAAAGTGAACAACCTTGATACTGGGAACAGGCCTTGCAATAATTAGTTCGCCAGACACGACTGTACCTACATTTTTTGTAATTACCATTTTGCACATAATTATACCCTATGCCGTATGGAACATAGGTTATATTAAGTTTAAGCAAGCCGAAAATCTATGTAACGTATAAAAGGAATCGTCGGAGACCCCCTTAAGTTTCCTAAAGTATGATCAGGGTGAATAGAGAATATGAATGAATATACCCATGTCCGTCCGTTTGAACGCCTAGATCCCACAGATGGTAAGAGCTACAGTAACCAAACTTTCACATTAGATCCCATATTATTCCATAGGAGTCAAGTTTATTTTATTTTTTTGATATCGGGGTTAAATTATATAGCTCCCATAAGGGTGTTTCAGACGACCTCATCAAAAAAATAAAAGTTTTAAATGAATATGATAATGATATCTTAACCAAATTTGGCATTCGAAAGTTTTTCAAAAACTATACCAAAAATCATCAAAATCCAACTATATTTCGATTTTCGATTTCGGTTGACTATATCATATAGCTCCCATAGGACCGATATTCCAAAAAATCGATTTTTGAATAAAATTTGTTGTGTTTCGCTTGTGTGTGAAGAATTTGGAACCAAACTTGTAAGTTTTTTATAGGTCTCAAGCATTGTACCAAATTTTATTAAAATCGGCTGACTATATCATATATATATTGGGCGACTCTCTCAAAACAAAACGATTTTTATACAAAATTCGTTGTGTTTCGTTTGTTTGTGGAGATATTTGAACTAAATTCGGCATTAAGATCTTTTTTAAGGTATTTAAACTGTGTCAAATTTTATTGAAATCGGTTGACTATATCATATAACTCCCATAGGAACGATCTGACAAAAAAAAATTTTTTGCTTAAAAATTCTTCTGTTTTTGGTTTTTTGTGAAGAAGCGAATTTTATTGCAAGCTAGTGGTACAGGGTATCCTAAAGTCGTCCGCGCCCGACTTTACGTACGCCATTTTTTGTAATAAAAATATACGGCCAAGGGCCATGTATCCAACTTAGGTTAAAATGCCGCCAAACCGTGATGTGCTTAATTCATATAAACGAACTGGGCAGGTGCGTAATGCGCAAAGGCGTGAATTGCCTAATCCCAGAGTTGCTGAAATTTATAGGTAATGGTCTGAGTTTTGGGACCACCCTAACTCGGACTGGAAGCATCCAATAAACAACAAAGCAACCTTAAAAATTTAACCGTAAAGTCGTATGTTCTTATCTTCGCTGTTGCTGCTCTTCAAAAGCTCGCTACTGCAGCAACGCATAGCGAGGGCTTGAAGAACATCACGCAGAACTGACCAGCCAATGGCAATCGGCAAAGCGAAGAGAGCGCAACGTAATTTTTTAAAGGCAAGAGCACCCAAAGCTGTTGCCCAACAGCGGGAAACGGCTGTCGGCTCTCGCTCCAGGGAAATGAGCGAGGGCCACATCAACAAATTCAGCCGCGGCGTTGATAGTTAAATTAGCAGATGAAGCCACACGTATAGATGCGGAGGTGGGAATTGCTGGCAAGTTATATGGGGTTTTTCAATAAGAGCGCTACTTTTTTAAATAAAACAAAAACGGTTTTGGATATCAATGAAATTCTTTATTCCTGTGAAAGTACATTCGATGCCATTATGCATGGAACTCGACGCTGAACCCAATTTTCGACGGCTTTCAAGCTTGAATCGGCCGATACTGCTGCAATTTCATGTTCGATATTCGTACGAAGTTCATCAATCGTTGCTGGCTTGTTGGCATAGACCATAGACTTGACGTAGCCCCACAGGAAATAGTCTAACGGCGTCAAATCGCACGACCGATGCGGCCAATTGATTGAGCCATTTCGTCAGATAACACGTTCACCTAACTTGGTTTTCAATAAATCGATTGTGACATTCTCTGTGTGTGGCTTGTGGCGCCGTCCTGTTGAAATCACATATTGTCCAAGTCCATATCATCCAATTCGGGCCAAAAATATTTGGTTATCATTGAGCGGTAGCGATTTCCATTCACAGTAACGTGCCGTTCTTGATCATCACGGAAGAAGTACGGCCCAATGACGCCGCCGGCCCATAAGCCGCACCAAACCGAAATGTGTTTGGGATGCAATGGTGACTCATGGAGTACGTGTGGATTGCTGCCTGACCAATAACGCATATTTTGCTTATTGACGAAGCCATTCAGCCAGAAATGAGCCTCATCGCTGAAGATGATTTTTCGATGAAAATACTGTCATTTTCAAGTTGTCAAGCGGCTTCAGTTCTTGTGTCAATTTGATCTTGAAGGGATGTAGGCCAAGATCTTTTCGCAAAATTCGCCACAACGATATCACAGAGATGAACGCCTCTTCCTCAATTGATGCGCTAGCGGCAGCAATATTCTCGACTCTACGGGAACTTTTTTGTCACACTGGCACGGGAATATTTTGTACTGTGCCTGTGGACTCCAATTTTTCTACTAGACGCTCAATTGTTGATCTGGCAGAACAATTACCATAAATTGGACGTAACGCTCTTCAAGTTGAAGCCACTGACCCCGAATTTCGGTAGTAAATTTTAATAGACATTTTTATCTCGACGAATTTTAAATGGCGGCTCTTGTCTGCCTCTGCACGTAGAACATCGTTCCCGAAATTCAGTTCTCCAGCCCCTTTTAATGAAATTAAAAATGTTTTTTTTTTTTATTTTCTCTTTAGCTTATATATACTAAACTAGAATGGGTCTTGGACGTTAAAAAAAATAAACAAAATCTCAAACATTTTGTAATTTTTTTTGCATTGCCCTTGCTTAAAAATAATAATTTAACAATTTTTAATAAAAATTGTTAGTAAAAACCATACACAAAATTATATCCTTTTAAACATGCTTTAAAAGAAGGTTTTTGGAACAATAGATCAAGGCCTGTGCTTTAAATTCTGATGAAAAACCTGGTTCCGAGAAAATCGCGTTTAAAACGCGCGCGACTTACATGCGTACAAGACGCGCTTTTTTTATGAATATCGATCGCATCAAAAAATTCTTTCGTATAGAAATTCTACGCATATACAGCTTTTATTTTTTGTAAAAAAAAATAAATAGATTTTTTTTCCAGTACCTCATCCAGCTCGATGCCCCCTATCACCAATACTATTTAATATAGTAATTGACGAGGTTATGAGAGATGTATGCAGGTCTAGGCGTGGGATTACGGGGAGTCTCACAGGTCACTTGGAAAACCTGGACTACGCGTACGACATATGTCTAATCTCTCATAAACTTAGTGATATCTAAGCCAAAGCGAATGATCTCGAGATTCAAGCCAGCAAAGTTGGAGCGCATCCAAAACCAAAGCGATGCGCCTCAACAACACTACTACTGGAACAATATCGACTTTTTCGATAGCTTCTCGTACCTCTGTACTACACTTTCCACCAGTGGGATGGATGAGGGTATAGAGAATCGTCTAAACAAAGCGGGATCAGTGTTTGGACGCCTATTATGGAGAAACCAGCAAATAATCAGATGAATAAAGCTGAGAATCTTCAAGGGAATTTAGGTAGTAAATTTTAATAATTTTGACTTGTTGGATCGTATATTATCTTATGATAAAACGGCAAACCTTACTGAAGAGAAATGTCAAGACAGCGGAAAAAATTTCGCGTCGTTTGCTGTCTCTATCGGTGTACTTTTTTAGGGTCCCTTTTAAAAACCCCGATATAAGAAATAATAAGAAATTGAGCGTCAAACGAAAATGAGTATGCCAGAAATAGAAAAGAAACCTATTTTCAAGACGTTGCGCAGCCGCGTCGTTTTTTACAATTTGGCTGCGGAGAGGGCAAAATACACCATGCGGGATCCTAAGTGGGGGCGCACCACTAAACGGCGCCGCAACAAGAAACACATTAAATATATGGATACAATTTTATAGAACATAGGAGATCTGTTGGTGCCAATTCGCCACCTACCTAACGACCTTTATGAAGACGCTTCTGGTGGTCAAGCGACTTCAGTTCTTGTGTCAATTTGATCTTGTAAGGATGTAGGCCAAGATCTTTTTGCAAAATTCGCCACAACGACGTCACAGAGATGCCCAACGCTTGAGAATGACATGTGAGAGACTGATTGGGGTCTTCTTCAATTGATGCGCTAGCGGCATCAATATTCTCGACACTACGCGCACTTTTGTCTTACTGGCAGGGAAACATTTTGTACTGTGCCTGTGGATTCAAATTTTTCCACTAGACGCTCAATTGTTGATCTGGCAGGACAATTATGGCGACCATAAATTGGACGTAGCGCTCTTAAAGTTGAGGCCACTGACACCGAATTTCGGTAGTAAATTTTAATATTTCGACTCGTTGTTGGATCGTATATCTTTTCATGATGAAATGGCAAACCTTATTGAAGAGAAATGTCAAGAAAGCGGAAAAAAATATGGCGTCGTTTGCTGTCCCTATCGATGTTTTCATGAACGCCTCAACGAATTTCAAATCTGATCAAACTTTATCAGATGCTGCTATTACTGCTCATCCATATCAAATACGTATTCTATTTGCGATTATTTTGGCAACATGTTTTCCATTAAATCCACCTGAATTGTGGATAAAATATCAAGATTATTTATCAGAAGATATTTTGTTTCGAGTAAGAATTCGGTTAAGACTGACCCGTGAAGCGCGACATTCGACTAATAATGATGCAAGTTTGAATCGAGCTGCAAACTAATCTAAAAATCTTATATTTTTCCAGATAAGCTTACTAGAAGATTTTACGATGTTTATTCACTTTAAGAGTATTTTAAAAGTTTGGGCAGGACAACGTCTGCCGGGCTCACTAGTTTTTTATACGAAAATCAATCGATTATGAATCTTTTTGTAAAGCTTAAAGGAAAGTTGGCTACAAAAAATTTAAGCTTGGTTGATGACAAAGAAATAGTATAGTTAATTAATTAATAACAAATATGAATAATTGGCTGTTACACAAATTATCAGATCATGGTTATTATGTTCCCAAAAACTGGTATGCGATTTTTTTTATCTTCAGTTAATTTCAAAAATAAGAAATTAAAACCAATTTGTTTAGAGCTTATTGAATTAAATTATTCATTTAAAGAATTCTTTTAGTTAAAAGTCAACAAAAGCTTATAATTCAGAACTAGTTCAAGCATGCACTGCCTAAATGCTGCTAATTATTGGTTTATTGCTTGTTTTTACTAATTTATTATTATTATTTTCGAATTAACAATTTTGTTATAAAGCTAAAGTTACAAATACATGGTCTGTGAAAAAGTATGTGGGCACTGCATATTTACAATGTACTTCTGAATCGCTTGATCTCAGAAATCCTAAGAGCTAGGACCATCATATTTAAAAAAAAAAAAAAATTGCCCTAAGGGGCTTTAGTATATACGATTGAAATGCAAATAACAAGTAAACCAACAGAAGGCTTACCCTATTTTAATTGCTCACCTGAATGTTTAAAAAAAAACAGCAATTTGTTTAGTACGCAGATTTATAACTGGCACTGAAAATTCAGCTATGATTTCATGTCTGATTCAGGCCTGAACCAAACTGAATTGTCGATACAGGGCTACGAAAAAAAAATAAAGAATGAGTAATTTAGTTAGAACAAGTTACAAGTTTCATAAATAAAACCTATTTTGGAAGGTCTAGATTAACAAAAAAAAAGTAATCTAGTTCACTTAACATTTGCCTTCAACTAAAACGTAACTAAAATGTTTTGGAATTTTTCTCACATTCAACAAAATTTCGTATGAACAGTAACAAGTTTCATAAATAAAAATTATTTTGGAAGGTATAGTTTATAAATATTCAAAAACAAAGAAAAAAAATCTAGTTCATACCATTTAAGGCAGAACATCTTCAAAGTGCACCACTCACAACTCCTTGCGCCGCAGGTGCGTGCACCTCCATAGGGCAGAGCAGGCATGCGTGCAGCTGGGCGACAAGGACGAACGCGTGCAATCCTCATAACAGGACAGGCTTCATAGGCGTTAAGACACTGGTTTAATGGTGCACCAGTTAAAGTGGCATTCAAGTGCTGTTCGGGTGGAGTAATACTTTTTCTGCCTTCAAATAAAAAGCAACTTAAATTACTTGGAGCTTTTCTCACATTTATCAAAATTTCGTAACAAGTTAGATAAAAATTCTTGTTTTTGCGTAATATCATAAATTTCTTGGATCGTTTTCGGGAACAAAACCCCATTTGACTATATTTGTAAAGAAATGGTAAGTAATAAAACGCTTTTGAAGTTAACTATTCTTATTCTTCTATTTTTATGTTGACAGACTTTCTAAGCAAAGACGATTTACCTTCACAATGAAATCATAAGTTGAAGATTCTAGATCCACACCTGAGGGCCACCAACTAAAAATTAGTAAGACAGTCGGATGGGTATTTCATAAAGTCAATCCAGGCAAGTTTTTAGAAAAGTATTAGGCGATGAAGCCAAAAATTAGGATTGTAAGAATATTTTTAAGCACCTAATATATTTCGGTTTACCTCCGGATTTCGGACCCCTTCAGCACGTTGACAGACGTGAAAACAACTCCAAAACGCATACGAAAATCTTTAGAGCCAGAAAGGAATAATAATTTAATCTTTGTGAATAGAACCTGCTCCAGTAAAGATTTTACTACAGATGCTGAGCTATACCACGGACCGCCCTGCTGAATCCATCACCGAAGATGTTGAAACAGGCTTAAATGAGCTGGTTATGCAACATTTAGTAGTGTTGCACAACGGACGTATAAAATTAAATGTAGGTGGATGAGTTCACATACAGCCAAAAAAAATATTTACCAAGTATTCAAAAATATTTTTGCATTATAGATCCTCAATTGGAAACCAATTCAATAAGAAATGGATCTGTCCACGTAGAATTACAAGTCGTTATTTTTGAGGAGAACCTAAATTCTAGGTTATATTTGAAAGGTTTATTTCTGGAGAAAGACATGCTTCTAAATTTAAAACTAATCGATATCAAAGGACTATATTAGAATAATATGTGAGCTATTAATGAAAGCCGAGGACAAGTTACTAAACCTGAGCAGGACTTGGACGCAACTTTAGCTGGTCCATCATTAACCCAAGCTATGTCCAGTGCAGTGTAACGAATCTGAAGCTCCTCCTGTTATTAGTGTTGCACGCGTTCATCCTTGCCATCTAGCTGCAAGCGTGCATGCACTGTCCTCTGGAGGAACACGCAACTATGGCGCATGGAGCTGTGAGTGGAAGACTTTCTGAATTCTATGTGATTACGATATTTGAAAAAATAAAAAATATAAATTCCACATATATACAGCGTGTTTTTTTAGTGGTTCACAACTTCGAGTTTTTAACAGCTGATAGTTAAACTTTCTAATTCTTGTATTGTTATATTGACAGACCTTCAACAGCCAGAAAGTTGCATCATCCATTAGATCCAATATTTTTACTATTATAACTTTATTCTTATTGCGGGGCTTGAAATAGAGGCTCTAAAATATAAAAATGTTTTTAATTACTCGGGATACAAGAATTTGTAGGTCTAAAGTGGTTTAGAAGGCCGTTATCAAGACTATTCAATTTGTCTTTATCAAATCGTCTACGTCAGTTACGACATCTGCTGTAATAGACTCTGCCGGTCGATCGAAGTCTCTAAGCATTTGTAATAGAATATCAACTGGAGCTAGTTTGTCCAATGTTTACAAAAATTTCTGAAGTTATCATGAGATGGGTGTTCATTTACGTCATTAAAACAAATGAAGGAGATTGAAGAGTGCGATTATAAATATACTTAGATTAAAATAAATTTTTTATAATACTTAGTTAAAAAAAAGGATGTTTTCGTTGAATGCGTAATATAACAGAAATATATTGTTAATGTAAATGAAACTAGCTTTATTGGAAGCGTTAACTTTAGGACATTAATGTTTAAATATGAATTCGGCCAATAGGCCGATACGACTTAGGCGTACAAGGCGAAACCTAGAGCACCATTTAACGCAACCTTCCGCAGCATTTGTGGCTTTATTTCGCTAATAACTCTTCGAATGTTGACTTCCAGTTCGATTGTATATGGGCTTATAGATGTAGACAAGTCCTGTGGATTATCCTTAATCCAAATGCGAAAATTCTTTTATTTAAGTACCCATTCAACCAAAAATTGGCTTCATTGGAGGACAAAGTTTTGAATCATGGAACCATTATTTTGATAAAAAATTTCCACAATTTTCAAGCGTTGCTCTGGTAAAAATCTATATATAAAATGAAGATATCGTAACCAAATTTGGCATTCGAAAGTTTTTTATAGTTCCCAAGCACTGCACCAAATTTAATCAAAATCGGTTGACTATGTAATATAGCTCCCATAGGACCTATCGGCCAAAATAACTTTTTTTATACAAAATGCGCTGTATTTAACTTTTTAATAAATATATCGTAACCAACTTTGGCATTCAGAAGTTTTTTAAAGTACCTAAGCATTGTACATCGGTGACGACGAAGATGAAATCAAGGGAAGTTCACCATCAATTTCGTCAATGTCAGAATACGAGGTACCTAGTACATCAACACAGCCACACAAGCTGAATTAAATGATCTCGTAAGGGACTTAGAATTGCCAAAGTACAAAGCAGAACTTTTAGGTTCAAGATTGCAACAATGGAACCTTTTACAAAGTGGTGTAGTTATAACATCTTTTCGTAACAGACAAAAACATTTGATGCAATATTTTGAAATGGCTGAAAGTTTAGTTTTTTGTAAAGATGTCCAGGGTTTGTCTTAACATTACATATAAACGGGAAGAATGGAGACTTTTTATAGACAGCTCTAAATTAAGTTTAAAAGCAGTATTGTTACATAACCAAAATATTTTACCATCGATCCCTATTGGTCATGCAGTCCATATGAAAGAATCTTATGATAACATGAAAACCCTTTTGCTGCAGATAAAATATAATGATCACCAATGGCAAATTTGCGGAGATTTAAAAGTCGTAGCTATTCTACTTGGACTACAATTAGGCTATACGAAATTTTGTTGCTTTCTTTGCGAATGGGACAGTCGTGACAGAAAGCAGCATTATACAAAAAAAGTGTGGCCTCATCGTCAGTCACTTCAGCCTGGGATGAAAAATGTTCAAAATAACCCTTTAGTTGACCCACAAAAAGTGTTACTTCCACCACTGCACATAAAACTAGGGCTTATGAAAAATTTCGTAAAAGCAATGAACAAAAATGGAACTGCTTTTCACTACCTTCGCCAGAAATTTCCAAGATTAAGTGAGGCTAAAATCAAAGAAGGTATATTCGTTGGTCCCCAAATAAGAAATTTATTAAAAGACGAACACTTCGACACTATTTTGGAAGGCAAAGAAAAAAAGCCTGGGACAATTTTCGCCTCGTGACAAAAAACTTCTTGGGAAATAAGAAGAGCGACAACTACGCTGAACTTATTGAAAATATGTTGTCATCTTACCAAGAACTGGGTTGTAACATGTCCCTGAAAATCCACTTTTTACATTCTCATTTGGACTTCTTTCCGGATAACTGTGGGGCCTTTAGCGATGAACATGGGGAGCGCTTCCACCAGGACATCGCTAACATGGAAAAACGATATCAGGGCAAGTGGAACTTTTCAATGTTAGCGGATTACTGCTGGACTATTCATCGAGATACTCCAGAAGCAGAGTACAAAAGGGCAGCGAAGAAACCACGTCGCAATTCTACTAATGAATAAAATAACGGTATAATTTCTGTTATTTTTTCAAAAAACTTTAAAATTTTTTTTTTAAGAAATGGAAACTAATTAAAAAAATATAATTGTAATTTCGTATGCAGTATGTCAACATAAATAAAAAAAGCTACTTACACTAGAAAATACTTTTTCAAAATCAAAATTTGTATACTAGTGTTATTGGCGCAGTCGTTAAGATCTCGATTAATAGTTTTTCTTTTGATATAAGTTGTACGGTACTGGTCAGTGAGAGATAAAACTAAATAACTAGTTTTATCTATGATCAGCGAATAACGAATTAATCAAATAAATTTTTAAAAGCGAGATCCGCAAAAGAACTTTCGTGAATTTAATTACGCGATTGGAAAGAAAACTTTTCTTTAACAAAAAACCTATACGGTCGGTATAATCTTAATAAAAGTGAAAAACCGTGGAACATAATTATAAATACAAATTTAAAAACAAAAAAAAAATTAAGCAACTTAGAAAACTTAATATAGAAGTACACAAAGTACAAAAGATTCCCTAAATACAAAAGAGCCCGCGAATACAGAAGAGCCCCCAAATACAAAAGATTCCCCAAATACAAAAGAGCCCCCGAGTATAAAAGATTCCCCAAATACAGAAGAGCCCCCAAATACAGAGGAGTTTCTTTTCGCTATGAGTAATGAAATAAGTGAATGTAATGAGCTAAGAATAGAACATTTGAATCAAGAAGAAAGAGATCGTTTGAAAGAATTAATATACGAATTCCGTGATGTCCAATATAGAGAGGGTGACAATTTGACCTTCACTAGTACTATAAAGCATAAAATCAAGACAAAGCACGAGGACCCGGTTTACAGAAAACCATATAGATACCCACAAATATATGACGAAGAAGTCAACGAACAGACTGGCGATATGCTTAAGCAGAGAATAATTCGAAAGACGAATTCTCCTTACTGTTCACCACTCCATGTAGTTCCGAAGAAGGGAGATGCTTCGGGTAAACGAAAATTTAGAATGGTGATAGACTATCAACTATTAAACGCAATAACTATTAAGGACAAGTTCCCCACAACTAATATAGATGAGATATTAGATAAGTTGGGCAGATGCCAGTATTTTACTACGATAGATTTGGCGAAGGGTTTCCATCAAATCCAAATGGATGAGGATTCAATTGCCAAAACGGCTTTCTCGACCAAACACGGTCATTACGAGTTTTTACGTATGCCCTTTGGTTTGACAAATGCCCCAGCAACCTTCCAGCGTTGCATGAACAATTTGTTGGAGGAACTAATTTATAAGGATTGTTTAGTTTATTTGGATGACATAATTGTGTTTTCCACTTCATTGGAAGAGCATATGTTGTCACTAAGAAGGGTTCTAGAAAAGTTAAGACAGGCTAATCTTAAGTTACAGATGGATAAATGTGAGTTTATGAAGAGGGAAACAGAATTCTTGGGACACATAATTACCACAGAAGGCATAAAGCCTAACCCAAATAAAATAAGCGCAATAGTTAATTTCCCCATACCCAAAACAACTAAGCAGATAAAATCATTTTTGGGACTGTCCGGATTTTATAGAAAGTTCATACCAGATTTTGCGAAAATAGCAAAACCTTTGACTATGAGATTAAAAAAGGGAGCCATAATCAAAATAACCGATAAAGAATATCTGGAAGCTTTTGATAAATTGAAAGTATTAATCACCACAGATCCAATTCTGGTCTATCCAGATTTTAATAAGCTTTTCTCACTCACTACAGATGCAAGTAATATGGCAATAGGAGCCGTCTTGTCACAAGACCGTTAACCTGTTTGTTATGCAAGTAGGACTTTAAATGAACACGAAATTAATTATTCAACAATAGAAAAAGAATTATTAGCAATAGTATGGGCGACCAAATATTTCCGATCATATCTTTTTGGTAGGAAGTTTGAGATATTGAGCGATCACAAACCATTAGTTTGGTTAAATAATATGAAAGAACCTAACATGAAATTACAAAGGTGGAAGATAAAACTTAATGAATTCGATTATCAAATTAAATATTTACCGGGTAAAGAAAACTATGTGGCGGACGCATTGTCTAGAGTTAAGATAGAAAAAGAAAAAGAAATCCCAAAAGAAAAAGAAACCCCAAAAACAGAAGAAAAACCAAAAGAAAAAAAAGAAAAGCTAAAACAAAATATAACAGAGGAAAATTTAATGATAAATGAATTAATCGAAGAAAATTTCTTAGGAGAAGAAATTGAAAGTAATAATGCTACAGTGCACAGTGCACAAGAAGATAATCATTTTGATATATCGATAACCGAAAGAGCAGTTAATTATTATAACAGACAGATAGAACTAATAAAGGGAAATGAAGATAACGTAGAGACTAAACATTATTTTCATAAACTTAACATAAAAATAACATATAAAGAATTAACAGTCGAAACCGCGAAACAAATGATAAAAGAGTATATTTGTGCAAAAAGGAGTGTTGTTTATTTCCATAATGAAGTGGACTATCCAGTTTTTCATCAGGCATATTTAGAAATCATAGGCCCAAATAATGCTACAAAATTGATCAAATCGAGCACAAAATTAATCGATATACAAACCTATGCAGAATTTAAAGAAATGATAATGAAAGGACATAAAGAATTGTTACATCCAGGTATTGAAAAAACAATAAAATTATTTAAAGAAAAATATTACTATCCAGATTACCAAAAGCTAATACAAAATATAATTAACGAATGCAAAACTTGCAATTTAGCAAAAACAGAACATAGAAATACTAAGCTAACATTTGAAATCACACCTGAAATACTTAACATACGAGAAAGATATGTTATGGACTTTTATCTGGTAGGAGGCCAGCAGTTTCTGTCCTGTATCGATGTATACTCCAAATTCGCAACATTAATTGAAATAAAAAGTAGAGATTGGTTAGAAGCAAAAAGAGCGATAATGAAAGTTTTTAACGAAATGGGTAAACCACAGGTTATCAAAGCAGATAAAGATTCAGCATTTATGTGCGCAGCTTTGCAAGCTTGGTTAAACTCAGAAGATGTACAAATAGAGATTACATCAAGTAAAAATGGAGTATCAGACATAGAAAGATTTCATAAGACAAAAAACGAAAAATTAAGAATAATAACAACTGAAGCAGATACTGAAAGCACATATACTAAATTTGAGTTGATACTATATACTTACAATCATAAAGTTAAACATAATACGACAAACAGAACACCAGCAGACATTTTTATTTATGCAGGAACACCCCAATATGATACGCAAGCTAATAAAGTAAAACAGATTGAAAAATTGAATAAAAATCGAAACGACTATGAAATAACCACAGAATTTAGACAAGCACCGTTAGTAAAAAATAAAACAACTAACCCATTTAGAAAGACGGGTAATATCAAACAAATTAATAGAAAACATTTTGAAGAAACTAATAGAGGTAGAAAAATAGTGCATTATAAATCAAAGTTTAAAAAGAAAAAAAATTTAACAAGAGTAAATACGATAATTGCAGGTTATCAGAGGATGACCAGGGTTCTACGCATACTGATTGAGGCAGTAATTCTCTTTACAATATTGACAGCCACAAGTGGACAAAATATCGAAATAAGCCCAATCAAAACACAAAACGGATATTTAATGTTCAAGACAGGATACGTTGACTTTCCGACGAATTATGAATACCATTGCTTAGCCGTCAACTTGACAAAAACTGAGGAAACATTCAATAAACTTGTAGAAAAAGCAGAACAATTTAAAGAGATTATACAAGTCACCTATTTGGTTGACAAATTAAAAAGAGAGATGAATGGTTTGAGAATTGCCAAAAGAAGCAAAAGAGGGCTGGTCAATGCGGTCGAAGTAGCATATAAGTATCTGTTTGGAACGCTGGACCAAGACGATAAAGAGGAGTTGGAAGATAAAATAAATAATATGATAGCAAATAGTGTACAGACCAATGATTTGAACATGGTCATTCAAGTAATTAATAGTGGCTTAGAAGTAATTAATAAGTTGAATAAAGATAAGGAAAAGGGTCAACAAATTGACATATTAATATTTAATTTACAACATTTTACTGAATATATCGAAGATGTAGAAATGGGAATGCAACTAGCAAGACTAGGAATTTTTAACCCAAAATTATTGAAGCGAGATTTTTTAAAACATGTAGATTCCGAAAAATTATTAAACATAAAAACTTCTACATGGCTGAAACTACAAACTAATGAAATTTTCATTATTTCCCACATTCCAAGAGATAGCGCTCACATACCAATATTTGAAATAGTCCCATTTCCGGATAAAAATAATAATATCTTGACAGAAAAAGTTCAAGATAAATACTTTGTATATGATAATAAGCTATATAATAAGCAAACCAATAAATTGGAATTTAACGAATGTATTAAAGGTATACTTGAACAAAAACCTACAGAATGTAAATTTACAAAGACATACAAAAATTACCAATTAAATTATGTCGAACCTAATATATTATTAACTTGGAATTTACCAAAAACATTAACTAACCAGAATTGCATTAATAAAGATGTTTTCATAGAAGGAAATAATATTATCAAAATTCTTAACTGTTCATTACAAATATTCGAATTTTCTATTTCAAATTCAAAGTTAGACTACACACAAAATGTTTACATAAGTAACAATATAACTCGTTTGGAATCAATAGAAATCATAAGAACAAAAGACATATAACTACTACACAATAAAGATAATAAAGTATTTCAAATAATAACAATTACTACATTTGTAATCATAATTATAAGTTTAATATTGTATTTAATTTATAAGTTTAAATGTTTACCAAGTAATCTAATTGTCAAGTATTTACGATCAAAAGATCAAGTAAATATAAGCTCAACGAGCAATTTACAAAATAATGACATTCCACAAAGCGAAGTCAACCCAGTATTGTACCCTAAACTATCCGCCTGAGGACAGGCTAAATTCTAAGGTTGGGGGAGTGACATATCCATATTGTCAACTGCACCCACGCCTTTGAAGTTACCAATAAGAATATGTCAACGCCAGCACTTAGCCGGCATTGCGCATACAATTATAAACAATACAATTATAAGCAATCCAATTATAAACAATCTGCAACTGCGTAAACAAAATCTTGGTCAGCGCCGACTTGTAAATAAAAACATAACTGTACCATGGGAACCAAGCCAGCTCAGAACAAAGCCATGAAACCATCCAAGAATCGGAGGTTTCATTATTGATCAATGCAGCAGCAGCAGCATTTTATAGCTTGTATTGTTAACATTACTTTACTTAGAGTTAGATCGCTCATTGTTTAAATGTTTTATTGAATAAAGTGATTTTTTTTATTCAAAACTAAACGTTTTACATATTATTATATATAAGACATAGAGATAAGCACCGCATGTTTTTTGGGTTAAGAGTCATTCTAATAAAAGTCACACAGAGGAGCAGACGCATAAAATAAAACCACCAAATTAAAAGAACTTTACACGTGTCTTATTACATGGCGACCACGTGTCTTATTACAGCATAACGTTTTTGGGAGACCGTTCCGCCGCTTGACCTGGTGCCGATTTATGGAACAGGTAAAGGCGAACGATGGATGGTGAGAGACGATCACGATGAGGATCCGCAGGGGCGACCAGCCGCGGACGCCATGCTACTTGGCAGAGTCACAGCTGGGCCAATATCTGCGACCCGAAACAAGAGATTTTTTTTCCTCGTTTTTTTTTTTATTTTTCCCGAAGAAAGGGGGAGTGTGAGGAGGCAATAGGAACACTGCTTGCAATGCTTGTTGGGAGTACTCTCACTAATACCAACAACGGCTAGGTGAGAATATTTATCCAAGTCGCAGACTCTGCACCCTTCCAAATACAAATTCAAATGCGCTCAAAATGTTGTTTATTTTAGTTTTCCCTAAGAAAGGGGGGAGTGTGAGGAGGCAAATAGGCATTAGGACATAGGGACACTGCTTGCACTGCTTGGTGGGACTACTCTCAATAATACCAACAACGGCTTGGTGAGAGTTCACATCCAAGTCGCAACTCCACAGACTCTGCACCCTTCCAAATCCAAATGCGCTCAAATGCAAATAAAATTGCAGGTTCGCCCATGCAGACTGGCATGGCAGGTCCAGCAAAAAAAGACGACCCTCACTCAAAAAAGTGTGGTTACTACGGAGGAAACCACACCGCAAATTATAGAGGCTGCTCAGTGTATAAGGAGTTAAAAGGCAGGTTCAACCAACGCATGGCGTCTGTAAGATCCACCAATGCACCGAAAGCATTTACATCCTCCCACATGACTGCTTCTTTCGCCCCAGCAAACACAATCAAGGGCGTATTATTCTGTGGAATGCGAACGGCGTCTCACGGCACAAACTAGAACTTTCTCTCGGCTAGTGAATCCTAAAGGGAAACGCAATCATCAAGCCGAGCAACAAACTGGATTATGTCTCTCCGGGTTGGCCAACAGACTCAAGAAAGCTGCCAGACCTAATCGACTTTGCAGTGTCGAAAAATGTGCCACGAAATTTGGTGAATGCCAAATCACTTATGGATCTATCATCGAATACCTCACCAGTACTCCTAAGCCTTCAACAACACCCGCTTCACATCGAGGCTTACGACGTAGAGAATCAACTGGCTAAAATATACAAAAAATGTAAGTTCACATATTGAGCTAAGTCCACGGCACAACGTCGCTGCCGATATTGACTGCACATTAGAAGCACTGGAGACCACATTGGTTGCAGCGGCACTTCGAGGCAGGCACCCGCAAAACATACCCATATTACAACAAACTTACATCTTGAACAGCTTGTTACTGCTAAGCGACAGCTACGACGTGAGTGGCAGTCCCACAGATCGCCATCTGCTAAGCCAAAATTCAAAGAAGCTACACGCAAACTCACCAGGGCGCTGAAACTCGACTCCGGTACATTGAGAAGTTTTCGCCAACGTGTACTAAATACCCATTGAATCTGTACAGTTATGCCAATAAGAAACTCTTGAGGACAGTGGGCATGTAATGATGAAGAAAGGTGGAGCACTTTCGCCGCCCACCTACAAAATGTGTTCCAGCCAAACCCGGCGACTAACTCATTCGTACTACCGTCTAGACCAAGTGGCGCCCTAACACGCACTGAACCACTAATCACTTATTGTTAGTCTCTATTCGAGAAGATTCAATAAATAAAGTCAAAAAAAAAAATTAAATACATATGCGTTTTTTTGCGGATAATGGTCGTCGGAATTGGATAAAGCAGGAAAAGAAAAAAAAAAGAAGAACCCAGCGATGCAGACTCTCGTTGGCGCACAGAGACTGAAATAGGCGGAGGTGGCAGCTCGTAGAGGACGAGTCCGCATGGCCTGCAAAGGTGCTGAAGGCAATCCGGCGCTGGCTACTGCGCGGTCCTCCGCAAAACGTTGGCGGGAAACTCGTAACTGTTAGGGACGATAGGTATAGAGTGCGTTGGAGTCGGGGCGGAGAGATTAAAGTCTTCGTCCTGACCCAAAGCCAACATTAGACAAAAAAAAAAGGAAAAAAAGGAAAAAAAATAACACGGATTGAATTTAAAAGTAGACATGTCGATGCAGCTTGGCAGCTGTGGGCACAGCCAAGTGAGTACAGGGACGCGGTGGTCGTAGGAAAAATGAGCAGAGCTGCGCTTTGGGATGGCTGGTGGTGCATCCCAAGTAGTGCACAGCGAGTGTAGGGAATTTCATGCACCTTTGCTACGTGAGCCGTTGACTCCGATTAAAGGAGTACGGGAACCAGCAAAGGTAAACATCCAAGTCGGAACTCAACAGACACTGCACCCTTTCAGATACAGATCCAAATGCGCTCAAAATGCAAATAAAATTGCAGGTTCGCCCATGCAGACTGGCATGGCATGTCCAGCAAAGAAAGACGACCCTCGCTCAAAAGAGTGCGGTAACTGCGCAGGAAACCACAACGCAAATTATAGAGGCTGTGATGAACAGGCCATACCCTTATAGTTACAATAAGGATTAATAGAAATATATAAACATAGTAAATTTGAATGTAAAATTAAATATATATCAAATTGGTGTTGCTTTATTAGCCAACATGAAGCTGAGAGCCATCTTTTATTACCACAACGTGCTAGAGTCCAGTCATTATCATTGTTTGAAAAATAATACCAAGATACTTATATATATACGTTCAAAACGCGTGTGCGTAGTAAATTTGAATTGCCATTTGGGCCTAAGTTTGGATTACTTTACCACCGGTGCCAGCCGAAATATTAAAAATAACCACGATCCTAATTGTGATCTCAATTATTCATTTATTGGCATAGGCCCACCAAATGTAAGTAAAGTCCCCAATTTAATCCCAAAAGAAACCCAGATTACTGACATAATTACTTAAAATAACACAGTGCGTTCAGCTGATGCTAAACATAGTAATCCGAATTGGACAACTCAATCAGCAGCCTTCGACGTCAACGTAGCTTCGACAGAGCAGCGCAGCGGTTAGCACCCCATCACTAGGGACAAGGCGGCGTACAACAGGGAATCACAAACTTTACATCTAGAGCTCAGACATTTATTTTCTAGTTTCTTTATTAAAAACAAAAAAATCATAAATCGCAAGACTTATAAATTTTCACACTCATCTTTTATATTTTGTTTGTATCTTATGAAACGGCAAACACAATGTCAAGCCATTTACATTCATATTTGTATCTAAGACAAAAGACCTATTAGACCTATTTGTTAAGATCCACCCAATGAAGCGATATACTAGTTTATAATTTTATGAATAAATTTGTTAACTCATTATGAAATAGAACGGTGTTAAAATTTCTTAAGGGAGAGGATAGGGTAACACAAATTTGGGAGTCTTGATAAGATCTGCGCGACAGGACTCATAGGTAGGGTGGGTAGAGACGCAACATGTTACCCAACAATCAGGCAACTAAAATATGTGAATAATCTGGTCCGAGTGTGTCTGTCTACGTGTACTTTATATTTTGTCTTTCTATCCATAATGGCAGGGGCCTCCAAAAATAAAATTTGTTTTATATGTGCCCTTCTAATGATTATCCAAGAACCCCCCCACAGGCTGTTTTTGCAAGTCGTTTCGAAGCCCGAAGGAATGGTGTATTAGAAAGATGTTGGTTATTGTGCGGCTTTCATAAACACCCAATAGTAAATACCCCACAACCACGCAGTTACGTTATAAGATACTGGTTCTCCTTACCAGAGATTCATCAAGCAAAAGTGCTTGCCAAATGTCTGGATGGGATTGAGACAAAAGGTCTTGGCAGTGCAGACCTAAAACTTTTGGTAGCATACCTATCTGGCCACCACACTGTTAGATTCCATTTACAGAAAATTGGACTATCGGACTCTTCAGAGTGCAGGCAGGCTCTGTCTAGAAGACAAATGAAACCACCAGACATGTTCTCTGTGACTGCCCAGCGCTGGTATGGGACAGAGCCTGTCACATGGGAAAGGAACGGATTAGTTCCTTCCATCTTAGATCAATACATACCAAAGACCTACTGCTATTCATGCAGAAAGCGGAAAGTCTTTTGATTTATTTTAAGTGAATGGCACAAAAGACCTTTTGGTCGCAGTGCCCCACCTCTATGTGGATTACCTTAATAACCTAACCATGCTTCTGCAAATAATAATTCTATCGGAAGTAAAAGTGACAGATTTGTTACTGAAAATGATTCCATTGAAGATACTATTTAAATAATCGAGTGTTTAGTGGATCGCCGTGAACACCGTGGTATGGTAGAGTTTTTAGTAAGCTGGGTGGGGTATGAGCACACTGAGAATACTTGGGAGCCCATCAACCACCTCATCAAATGTCCACTGTTCATAGACAAATACCATGCTACTGCAAATAATAATTCTATCTTTAGGCAGATCACGTAATAGGGAAATAGTTTAATTAATAGTTTCATTAACTATTGTACAATACGTCGGAAATGGGAAAAATGTATTATTAGCGCAGTTTTATTTTTATAAGAAAATATCATTTAAACTATTATTATTATTAGCGGCCGGGATTTGGAATGTGTTAGTGCATACGTGTGAGTGTAGAGTATGGAAAAGGAATAGTTTCAGGGACTGCATTTGTTTTAATTCTGTTTACCAAGAAAAATCAACTTTTAAAATTCCAAATTCTTGCGTACAAAATAAAAAACAAAGTTACACCTCAGCAGCAGACTATCATATATTAGTAATCTTTTTTGACTGGATAATTATTCTCATCAACATTCAGTTTTATTATAACAGAATCAACTGCCGCAATTTCATGGAACGGCAAAACTACAATCAACGGTTTTATTTGTCTATATGTAAATTATTTATTTTAATAAAAGTTTAAGTTCTGAGATGAGGCCGTGCTCTACCTTACAATTCCAAAATAAGACTAGCTGATCGATTATGATTAGTCTGAGCTGAGGCCGAGCTTTGCTTCTCACAACTGACTGCAGCTGCGCAGCCGCCGCTCGTGACGTCGCCGACATCGCGCTTCGTACAAGACGTAAGAGATTCTCTTAAGCGCCGATAAGAGCGAGAGCTTACAAAGCTGTCCATGTAAGCTCTTGCTTAAGTGCAAGAGCCCAGTGCCCAATTTGCACATTGACTTGTATACATATGTACAATAGATGCCAAAAGTATTTTGACTAAACTATGCGAAGTGTATTACCGCTTATATCTTCAAACTGAGAGAAGTTACGAAATCCATTTTACTTTTGAGAGATAGAATATATAATGGGCTTTAAGTGAGCAAAAAATTTACCTAATAACGTTTTTTAATATTTTATTTTTAATGTGAGATGATGATTTTTTAGGTGGTCAAAAGTATTTTGACAATTCCATTAATTGCAATTTCTTTGATTCCCGTAAGGTAAAAACATTGTTTGACAACTTTAAAAGTTTTTTTTATTTATTTAATAATGTTAAGTACATTTAAAAACTAACTTAACTAAATTATTATGCACTGGCTGCAAAGGCCTTCGGCACTACTTATAATATTAACATGTAATTTGTGTATGTAATTAATGGTTATCAGCTTATTTTATATTATATTATTATTAGATTAAATTGTATAGGTTAGATCTTTTGAGAAAGGTGACTATGGTTTTTATATTTTCGGTGGTAAGGGGTGGCAGGAATGTCTATTGGATTATGAAATTTAAAAAGTTGTTTTCTTATTTGATTAAGGTTGGGACACGATAATAGGATATGCGGTTTATTGTGATGTCGGTGTTTGACTGACATGCGGGACAGGTTGGGATTTTAGTTGGGTCAAGATAACCAATTTTCTTGCCCTTTGGTTTTCTTATAAAAAAACCTGATTCGCTCAAATTGTCCGAAATGAAATAGTCACGAAATGTAATGGCGATTTCCGATGAAATATCAAATTAGATTTTGCAAAATGCTTAGACAAACCATTTACGAACAAATTATGAGACAAAATAAAACGTATTCTATAAATAATACAGTCAGTTCAGGAAAACACGCAAAAGGACGCTATAAAGAACGGCATTAATCTAAGACAATTTTAGTAAAATTCCTTAATTACACCAAAAGTTTTATTAATTAAATTAAAAAAACAGCATAATACATTAATTAGTAGAAAAAAGTTAGAAGACACCTAAAGGTCCCCAGTATTATCAACTTTGTAGCTCGTAGAATCTTTAAATTTAAAAAAAAAAGGTTTAAAATGTTAACATTTGTTAAATAATATGAAAACAATACACGATAGTTTTGGGAAGATAAAATATGGATATATAAAAAAATAAGTTTATTGAAGGTAATTAAAGAATGTTTGGCAAAAAGCAAATGCTTGTATGGGTAAGTCTAACTCATAATGAAGGCTCATTATTGTTTGAATTGTTGAAGCTACTTTTACTTGGATGATTTAGTACCAAAGGTAGTAAAACGGGACACCTTTAGATTTTTAAAAAATTTTTTTTTCTACTAATTAATGAATTAAGCTGTTTTTTTAATTTAATTCATAAAACTTTTGGTGTAATTAAGGAATTTTGCTATATATATTTGCTATATTTGCTCTATAGCGTCCTTTTGCGTGTTTTGCCTGAACTGGCTGTATTATTTATAGAATACGTTTTATTTTGTCTCATAATTTCTTCGTAAATGGTTTATCCAGGCATTTTGCCAAATCTAATTTGGTATTCCGCCGAAAAACCGGCATTACATTTTGTAACTATTTCATTTCGAACAAGTTGACCAAATTCAGGTTTTTCGTCGATTATTAAAAAACCAAAGAGCATGAAATCCCTTAATCCTTAAAAATAAATAAAATCAACTTTTAAAGTTGTCAAACAATGTTTTGACCTTACGGGAATCAAAGAAATTGCAATGAATCGCATTGCCAAAATACTTTTGACCACCTAAAAAATCATCATCTCACATAAAAAATAAAATATTAAAAAAATTTAAATCGGTACTAGGTGAATTTATTGCTCACTTAAAGCCCATTATATATTCTATCTCTCAAAAGTAAAATGGATTTCGTAACTTCTCTCAGTTTGAAAATATAAGCGGTAATACATTTTGCATAGTTTAGTCAAAATACTTTTGGCCTCTATTGTATATCTTATTAGTTACTCTACTTTTAAATTTAAAAAAAAAAACAAACAATATTTTATTTGTATAATAATAAATAAATAATACAAAAAATAAAATTTATTTAATAGATGAGAATTTCCTCAGTAACTTTTCTCAGTAACTGTACATTACAATGTGCCTAATTCATATAAACGGATTTGGCAGGTGCGTAATGCGCAAAGGCGTGAATTGCCCAATCCCAGAGTTGCTGAAATTTATAGGTAATGGTCTGAGTTTTGGGACCACCTTAACTCCGACTGGAAGCAACCAATAAACAACAAAGCAACGGTAAAAATCACCGTTGCATCGTATGTTCTTCTCTCCGCTTTGTGCATGATGCTCTTCAAAAGCTCGCTACTGCAGCAACGCATAGCGAGCTTTTGAAGAACATCACGAAGAACTGACCAGCCAATGGCAATCGGCAAAGCGAAGAGCACCCAAAGCTGTTGCCCAACAGCGGGAAACGGGTGTCGGCTCTCGCTCCAGGGAAATGAGCGGGGGCCACATCAACAAATTCCGCCGCGGCGTTGATAGTTAAATTAGCAGATGAAGCCAGACGTATAGATGCGGAGGTGGGAATTGCTGGCAAGTTATATCGGGTTTTTCAATAAGAGCGCTACTTTTTTAAACAAAACAAAAATGGTTTTGGATATCAATGAAATTCTTTATTTCTGTGAAAGTACATTCAATGCCATTATGCATGGAACTCGATTTCTTTTGCATAGCCACCACGGGCACGCTTTCAGAAGTCCAGACGCTGTACGCAATATTCGACGGCTTTCAAGCTTGAATTGGCCGATACTGCTGCAATTTCACATTCGATATTCGTACGAAGTTCATCAATCGTTGCTGGCTTGTTGGCATAGACCTTAGACTTGACGTAGCCCCACAGGAACTACTCTAACGGCGTCAAATCGCACGACCGATGCGGCCAATTGATTGAGCCATTTCGTCAGATAACACGTTCACCTAACTTGGTTTTCAATAAATCGATTGTGACATTCTCTGTGTGTGGCTTGTGGCGCCGTCCTGTTGAAACCACATATTGTCCAAGTCCATATCATCCAATTCGGGCCAAAAATATTTGGTTATCATTAAGCGGTAGCGATTTCCATTCACAGTAACGTGCCGTTCTTGATCATCACGGAAGAAGTACGGCCCGATGACGCCGCCGGCCCATAAGCCGCACCAAACCGAAAGTGTTTGGGATGCAATAGTGACTCATGGAGTACGTGTGGATTGCTACCTGACCAATAACGCATATTTTGCTTATTGACGAAGCCATTCAGCCAGAAATGAGCCTCATCGCTGAAGATGATTTTTCGATGAAAATACTGATCATTTTCAAGTTGTCAAGCGGCTTCAGTTCTTGTGTCAATTTGATCTTGAAGGGATGTAGGCCAAGATCTTTTCGCAAAATTCGCCACAACGATATCACAGAGATGAACGCCTCTTCCTCAATTGATGCGCTAGCGGCAGCAATATTCTCGACTCTACGGGAACTTTTTTGTCACACTGGCACGGGAATATTTTGTACTGTGCCTGTGGACTCAAATTTTTCTACTAGACGCTCAATTGTTGATCTGGCTTCTTTTTTTTTTATTGAAATTAATCAAATTCTCTTTAGCTTATATATACTAAACTAGAATGGGTCTTGGACGTTAAAAAAATTAACAAAATTTTGTAAAAAAAAATAAATCGATTTTTTTTTCAGTACCTCATCCAGCTCGATGCCCCCTATCACAAATACTATTTAATATAGTAGTTGACGAGGTTATGAGAGATGTATGCAGGTCTAGGCGTGGGATTACGGGAGTCTCACAGGTCACTTGGAAAACATGGACTACGCGTACGCCATATGTCTAATCTCTCATAAACTTAGTGATATCTAAGCCAAAGCGAATGATCTCGAGATTCAAGCCAGCAAAGTTGGAGCGCATCCAAAACCAAAGCGATGCGCCTCAACAACACTACTACTGGAACAATATCGACTTTTTCGATAGCTTCTCGTACCTCTGTACTACACTTTCCACCAGTGGGATGGATGAGGGTATAGAGAATCGTCTAAACAAAGCGGGATCAGTGTTTGGACGCCTATTCCGCATATGGAGAAACCAGCAAATAATCAGATGAATAAAGCTGAGAATCTTCAATGGGAGTTTAGGTAGTAAATTTTAATAATTTTGACTTGTTGGATCGTATATGTATCTTATGATAAAACGGCAAACCTTACTGAAGAGAAATGTCAAGACAGCGGGAAAAAATTTCGCGTCGTTTGCTGTCTCTATCGGTGTACTTTTTTAAAAACCCCGATATAAGAAATAATAAGAAATTGAGCGTCAAACGAAAATGAGTATGCCAGAAATAGAAAAGAAACCTATTTTCAAGACGTTGCGCAGCCGCGTCGTTTTTACAATTTGGCTGCGTAGAGGCAAAATACACCAAGCGGGTCCTAAGTGGGGGCGCACCACTAAACGGCGCCGCAACAAGAAACACATTAAATATATGGATACAATTTTATACAACATAGGAGATCTGTTGGTGCCAATTCGCCACCTACCTAACGACCTTTATGAAGTCTGATCTTAAGACGTTGCGCAGCCGCGTCGTTTTTTACAATTTGGCTGCGGAGAGGGCAAAATACACCAAGCGGGTCCTAAGTGGGGGCGCACCACTAAACGGCGCCGCAACAAGAAACACATTAAATATATGGATACAATTTTATACAACATAGGAGATCTGTTGGTGCCAATTCGCCACCTACCTAACGACCTTTATGAAGTCTGATCTTAAGACGTTGCGCAGCCGCGTCGTTTTTTACAATTTGGCTGCGGAGAGGGCAAAATACGCCTTTTCAGACGCAAGAAGAGGGAGCAGGAAAGGCGTGAGCGTGAGGAAATCGAGATGTGTAGGCGCAGGAATGATGCTCAAAAATTTTTCAAGAACGTCAAGCGTCTGACGGTAGGTTTTAAGCCCGGAGCATCAGCCTGCAGGGACGAAAGCGGCAACCTGGTGACAGATGCGCAAGGGGTGCTGAGGTTATGGAGACATCACTTCTCTATGGCACCAATTCCGCCACTAGAGAAGTAAGTGAACCGGCACTAATCGACGACGACGGCGTGGAGATCCCGCCGCCCAGCCATGACGAGGTCAGGGTCGCAATACAGCGACTCAAAAACAACAAAGCCGCCGGCCCTGATGGCCTTCCTGCTGAGTTGTTTAAGGCCGGAGGCGATGAGCTGGTCGGGTGCATGCACCGGCTCATTTGCAGAATATGGCTGGAGGAAGCTATGCCCAGCGATTGGAACCTCAGTGCCCTCTGTCCTGTCCTGAAAAAGGGAGACCCCACTATCTGCGCCAACTACAGGGGTATAAGCCTTCTCCCTATCGCATATAAGGTCCTTACGAGCGTACTGTGTGAAAGACTGAAGCCACTCGCAAAGGCACTGATTGGACCTTATCAGTGCGGCTTTAGACCTGGCAAGTCTACCGTCGACCAGATATTCACACTGCGCCAAATCCTGGAAAAGACCCACGAACATCAAGTCGACACTCACCATCTATTCGTCGACTACAAAGCAGCTTTCGATAGCCCAATAAGGGATCGCGTATATGCCGCAATGTCTGAGCTCGGTATCCCTGCGAAGCTGATAAGGCTTTGCAGAATGACGTTGAGTAATTCCTGCAGCTCCGTCAAGGTAGGAAGGGACCTCTCCGAGCCTTTTGATACCTTGCGAGGTTTCAGACAAGGCGACCCCTTATCATGCGACCTCTTCAACTTCGTCATGGAGAGCGTTCTGCGGAAGGCCGGCGTACATCGCACTGGCACTATCTTCTACAAGAGTGTCCAGCTCCTTGCGTACGCCGACGACATCGACATCATTGGGCGTACCAAGCGAGATATCACCGCGGCCTTCAGTGCTATTGAACGGGAGTCTGCGAAAATGGGTCAGGCGGTAAATGAGGGCAAAACGAAGTATATGCTGTCGTCTAGGGACGTGCGGCGGCTTGGGTTCCAGATTACGGCCGACAGCTATACTTTCGATGTCGTCAAGGAATTCATCTACCTTGGCACCGCCGTTACCACCGACAACGATGTCAGCCTGGAGATCAAGCGCAGAATAACTCTTGCCAACAGGTGCTATTTCGGTCTCAATAGGCAATTGAGTAGCAGAGACCTCTCTCGCGCGACAAAACTATCACTCTACAAGGCACTCATCCTTCCAGTGCTTCTTTACGGCGCGGAAGCCTGGACCGTGTCGCTAACTGATGCAGCTGCCTTGGGAGTTTTCGAGAGGAAAGTACTGCGCAAAATCTTTGGTCCTATTCGAGTTGGCGATGACTACCGCATCCGCACCAACCAAGAGCTGTATGAGCTCTTCAACGACATGGACGTTGCTCAGCGTATCAACATCCAGCGGCTTCGCTGGCTCGGACATGTCGTTAGGATGGACGAGGATGCTCCAGTTAAACGTGTGTTCGATGCGGTAGTCAGCGGCCGTCGGCGGAGAGGACGACCGTGTCTGCGTTGGAAAGACCAAGTGGAAGGGGCCCTGTCTTCGCTAGGTGTGACCAACTGGAGAAGGCGCGCGCAATGCAGAGGCGCCTGGAGAGACGTTTTAAGGCAGGCAGGCTGACGCTTCTGGTGGTCAAGCGACTTCAGTTCTTGTGTCAATTTGATCTTGTAAGGATGTAGGCCAAGATCTTTTTGCAAAATTCGCCACAACGACGTCACAGAGATGCCCAACGCTTGAGAACGACATGTGAGAGACTGATTGGGGTCTTCTTCAATTGATGCGCTAGCGGCAGCAATATTCTCGACACTACGCCCACTTTAGTCTTACTGGCAGGGAAACATTTTGTACTGTGCCTGTGGATTCAAATTTTTCCACTAGACACTCAATTGTTGATCTGGCAGAACAATTATGGCGACCATAAATTGGACGTAGCGCTCTTAAAGTTGAGGCCACTGACACCGAATTTCGGTAGTAAATTTTAATAGTTTCGACTCGTTGTTGGATCGTATATCTTTTCATGATAAAATGGCAAACCTTATTGAAGAGAAATGTCAAGAAAGCGGAAAAAAATATGGCGTCGTTTGCTGTCCCTATCGATGTTTTCATGAACGCCTCAACGAATTTCAAATCTGATCAAACTTTATCAGATGAGACCGTAACTCGACAAAATACGATAGGGTATAACAACCCAACAAAAGTTGCAAAAGCGCGGTGAGGAAGGAACCAGAAGGTGTCCTTCCCATCCCGGATTGTGCCGGCAAGGGCAAGACGGCAAACCCACCGTCTTCCCTAGATTCTGAGGGAAGGCAATCCAACCCACCCTCGGACGAGAAAATGGAACAAGCCAGTTTCGCTTCTTCGTCCAAGGTAGGGCTGGCTGCCAACTCTTCAGAGCCGGCTACTCCCAAGATGCCACCACCAACAAAACCGTCTTACCAAGACAGGCGACGGGCAGGAGAAATTCTGCAAAAAAATCTTACCAATCCGGAGGTCACTCCGGAGGGTAAGAAGCTAGTGGATTGGGCCAAAGGTATCCTGCCGGGCTTCCAGCCAGCAGCCCCAGGGAAACCTAAGGCCCAAGTTAAAAGGCAGAGATCCGCAGAAGAAGCTGCGCCTCCGCCAAAAAGAACTCGACCGCGCACCTCAACCGCTCCTTTGCCGAGGTTGCGAGGAATAAGATCCTCCTTGGTGTCCTAGACAAGGGCAACAAGGAGGGTTTTGTACCTCGGAACCTGTGGAAAGGGGGGGAAAATGAGCTGCAGGATCGGTTTCTAGATGAATTGGAGAGAAGCGGAGGACCCCCTCCACTCTGCAATGACGTCGGATGGCATCAAGGCACAATAAAGACGATTGCGTGCGAGGATATCCGTTCGGCAGAGGCCTACAAGAAGGCCATGGCAGCCCTTGGTGAAGTTTACCCAGGAGCTCAACTAGTGGCGGTGGACTGGTCAGAGGTCCCCTTTAGGCCGAGAGCCAGAGTTTGGGTCTCAGCCAAGCCAGAGGATCCAGACAAGATCCTCAGGCTGTTTCAGGTGTGCAACCCACACCTGAAAACGGATGACTGGCGGATCGCCAAGGTAGAGGGCACGGAGGGCCCAACTAGACAGGTTCTGCTGACTATAAACAAAGAGTCAGCAGAAGCCTTAGAGAAAACCGAGGGCGTGGTGAGATACGGCTACAAAAAAGCTGTGATTCGGGTGTACAAAAACGACACCTCAGGCGGCAAGCAAACCGCACCCGAAATAAAGCCAGAAGGGACCGAGACTCCCATCGACGAGATGAGTGGCGAGGAAGACATCCTCGACGGGTATGTGTCAGAGTCATCGGAGCTCGCCAGGGAGCTCGGAAGAAGCCAGCTAGATGACTCAATCCTTGAAGACACGGATGAGGACGAAAACAACAAAACGGTGGTGGAGGTTAATCGAGAAGATGTCGTTAAGACTTCTTCAGATTAATCTCCACCACTCCACAGCAGCATCAGCTGCTCTACTACTTCGCCTAAGCCAAGGCGAAGTAGATATCGTTCTCATCCAGGAACCATGGCTCAGCAAAGGCCAGATTTCTGGATTGAGAACAAAAGAATATAAGCTTTTAGCAACACAAAACTCAGGTAAAGCTCGCACCTGCATTCTTGCAAAAAAGCATCTGCACATATTTTTGCTATCAAATTACAGTGATGGAGACAACACTGCTGCAACCTTAGAGACAGCATGTGGCAGACTAAGGGTAAGCTCCTGCTACATGGCTTATGAGCAGAGCGACCCCCCACCACAACTGGCGCAAAGCCTGATAGAAGACAGCAAGGCCAAAGAAATCGACCTTATCATGGGGTGCGACGCCAACGCACATCACACTCAGTGGGGAAGCACTGATATAAATGCACGAGGTGAGTTACTCTTTGATTTCATCTTGTCCACACATATGCTAATATGCAATAGAGGTAACGACCCCACCTTTATTATTAAAAATAGGAAAGAAGTCCTAGACATAACCTTGGCATCCAACTCTCTATACAATAGGATCCAGAGCTGGAAGGTCCTTAACGACCACTCCTTCTCGGATCACCGTTATATAGAGACGAGGATTTCTTTTGAAAAAACCTCTATAGAGAGCTTCAGAAACCCCGGTCCGCAAACTGGGGGCTCTTTTCAGAGATTATGGGTAGAATTCTCCCTCCGAATCCGCCAAGCGGACCCAATTCGGTAGATTTCAATGACATCCAAATCGATACCCTAACGAAAGCATGCAATCATGCTTTCATTAAATCCGTAAACTAAGAACACCAAGGGGGAAAGCCAAACCCCCTGGTGGTCATCAGAAATTGGGCAACTCCGGCACAAGTCACGTAAGCCTTTTAATATTGCTAGGATAAAGGATGATGTTAACTCATGGAATGAGTATAAACTCAGCCTTTCAATTTATAAAAATGCGCTTCGCAAGGCTAAACGGTCTTCTTGGAAGATCTTCTGCTCTGAAATCGAAAGCACCACTGATGCCGCAAGGCTCAGAAAAGTGCTATCCAAATGTCCATCCACGCTTGGATACCTTCAAGGATCCGATGGAAACTGGACTATTTCCAGCGAGGAATCGCTGAAACTACTTACTAACTCTCATTTTCCGGGCTGCTCTATCGATAAGCCAGCGGAGAGCAGCCCTCTGCCAAACATAACTGGTATCGTCCCAAACATTATTACTTATGACAAGGTTAAATGGGCCATACACAGTTTCAAACCATACAAAGCGCCAGGGCCAGACAATATTATCCCAGCGCAACTACAACACGGGGGAAAATCTGTCATAAGGTGGTTGACAGATATTTTCACCAGAACCATGACCACAGGGATCATCCCAAAAGCTTGGCTTGTATCCAGAGTAGTATATATTCCCAAAGCTGGGAAAGCAACTCATACACTCACAAGCGATTTTCGGCCAATTAGCCTTTCATCGTTTCTTCTGAAAACGCTGGAAAGAATAATTGGCCTCCAAATGAGGAACACTATTCCTCAATCTCTAATGTCCGACTCACAGCATGCATATAAAAAAGGCAGCTCCACTGAGACGGCTCTACATTCGGTGATCTCTGGAATTGAGAAGTCACTTCATCAAAAAGAATTTTCACTAGTGGCCTTTCTAGACATTGAAGGTGCTTTTAATAACGTCACACCTGAGACCATAATAGACGCACTGAGGGAACTCAGGGTATGTCCAAGAACAGTCAGTCTCATTACTCAGATGCTTAAATGCAGAGTCATCAAAGCCTCTCTTGGCGCTTCCAACATAACAAGATATGTAAGTAGGGGAACACCGCAAGGCGGAGTCCTGTCTCCCTTTCTTTGGAATGTCGCCATAAATGGACTCCTGCGTACCCTAGACAAGGGTGGATGCAAAATAACTGCATACGCTGATGACGTAGCAGTTTCCTTCTCGGGCAGATACCCACAAACTCTCTGCGAGCGTATGACCTACTCATTGCGCACGCTCTCAGAATGGGCCACGGCTAGTGGATTGGGGGTAAACCCAAATAAGACAAAGCTTATGCTCTTCACCAGGAAGTACAAAATTCCTCCCCTCATAAATCCAAAGCTAAACGGTACGACCTTACCATTTAGCGACTCAGCCAGATACCTCGGGTTACTATTAGACAGTAAACTAGACTGGAACCTAAACACAGAGGATCGAAGAAAAAAGGCCACAATCGCCTTATACACTTGCAAGAAAGCCATTGGACTTAAATGGGGAATGTGCCCAAACATAGTCCACTGGCTGTATACTGCCATTGTTAGACCCATACTCATGTATGGAGTCTCGATCTGGTGGCCTACTCTAGATAAGGGGACTAACCTCAAAAGTTAAGTAAGGTTCAGCGAACAGCCGAACTTACAATTAGTGGTGCTCTACGATCAACACCAAATGAAGCCTTAGATGCTATTTTAAATCTCCTACCACTGAACAAGGTAGGGAGACAACAAGCCACTTTATCAGCTTTACGCATGAGAGAGGCAAAGAAATGGAATGATCAAGATTTTGGTCATGCAAAGATTCTTAAAGGGAACCCACTTATTCCCGAAAGCACAGACTACTGCATACCGCAGGAACATGTCACAACCAATTTCAGAGCCTATATTCCAACCAGAGAGGAGTGGAATACTGGGGTACCAGGCCCAGCAGGCTCGATAAAGGTATACACGGACGGTTCCAAGCTAGACGACCGTGTAGGGGAGGGGTCTACGTCGAGGATTTCGACATTAAAATTGCTTTTAGGCTCCCGGACCACTGCAGTGTTTTTCAGGCAGAGGTCACAGCAATCCGGGAGGCTTTAACAACAATAAAAAACCTGCAAATTCAAGATAAAAATATCTGTATATATTCGGACAGCCAAGCGGCTATTAAGTCTCTAGTCTCGATGACTTCGTGTATGAAGTCAGTGAATGACTGCCGCTTATCTCTAGGGGAGATGGCTGAGCAGCTTTCAATTCACCTGATATGGGTCCCAGGGCACAGGGACTTTGAGGGAAACTGCATTGCGGATGAACTGGCTAGGAAAGGAACTACCAGCATCCTCCTTCAAGATAAGGAGGGCCTGGGTATACCCATGGCCATCTGTAAACTGAGAATACGAAACTTTTCGCTCTCTGTGCAAATAAAACGTGGAATCGGACATCGAACACGTGTAGAATCTCGCGGCAAACCTGGCCGACATACTGCAGTAAAAGAACCAAAAACTTTGCTGTCTAAATAGAGCTCAGTGCTCATCTGTCATCCGTGCCATCACGGGACACTGGTTGGTAGGAAACCACGCATCCCGTTTGAATGCTCCCCATCACGACTTCTGTAGAAGCTGTGGCGATGAAGAGGAGCTAGAGACGGTGGAACACTTTTTCTGTCACTGCCCAGGACTAGGCAGAAAAAGATTTAGGTTCCTACAGTCACATTTTCTAGACGACCTATCTCAGCTCTCTGAACGGAGTCCAAAATGCCTTTTTAAGGTTCATTCAGGCAGCCGGATGGCTTCCTCAACCTTCGTAGGGGACCCAACAAGTGGGGAAATGTGGTGAACTGGCTCACTAGCGGTACCACAAAGGGCCTATCCTTGGCCTAAGTGAGTTGGGATGTTGGTCCCAACTGCCGCCCTAACCTAACCTAACCTAACCTTATCAGATGCTGCTATTACTGCTCATCCATATCAAATATGTATTCTATTTGCGATTATTTTGGCAACATGTTTTCCATTAAATCCACCTGAATTGTGGATAAAATATCAAGATTATTTATCAAAAGATATTTTGTTTCGAGTAAGAATTCGGTTATGACAGACCCGTGAAGCGCGACATTCGACTAATAATGATGCAAGTTTGAATCGAGCTGCAAACTAATCTAAAAATCGTATATTTTTCCAGATAAGCTTACTAGAAGATTTTACGATGTTTATTCACTTTAAGAGTATTTTAAAAGTTTGGGCAGGACAACGTCTGCCGGGCTCACTAGTTTTTTATACGAAAATCAATCGATTATGAATCTTTTTGTAAAGCTTAAAGGAAAGTTGGCTACAAAAAATTTAAGCTTGGTTGATGACAAAGAAAAAGTATAGTTAATTGATTAATAACTAATATGAATAATTGGCTGTTACACAAAATATCAGATCATGGTTATTATGTTCCCAAAAACTGGTATGCGATTTTTTTATCTTCAGTTAATTTTAAAAATAGGAAATTAAAACCAATTTCTTTAGAGCTAATTGAATTAAATTATTCATTTAAAGAATTCTTTTAGTGAAAAGTCAACAAAAGCTTATAATTCACAACTATTTCAAGCATGCACTGCCTAAATGCTGCTAATTATTGGTTTATTGCTTGTTTTTACTAATTTATTATTATTATTTTCGATTTAACAATTTTGTTATAAAGCTAAAGTTACAACAAATACATGGTCTATGAAAAAGTATGTGGGCACTGTTTGGACAATGTACTTCTGAACCGCTTGATCTCAGAAATCCTAAGAGCTAGGACCATCACATTTAAAAAAAAAATTGCCCTAGCGGGCTTTAGTATATACGATTGAAATGCAAATAACAAGTAAACCAACAGAAGGCTTACCCTATTTTAATTACTCACCTGAATGTTAAAAAATAAAACAGCAATTCGTTCAGTACGCAGACTTATAACTGGCACTTTAAATTCAGCTATAATTTCATGTCTGATTCAGGCCTGAACCAAACTGAATTGTCGATACAGGGCTACGAAAAAAAAATAAAGAATGAGTAATTTAGTTAGAACAAGTTACAAGTTTCATAAATAAAATGTATTTTGTAAGGTATAGGCTATAAAAAAAAATAATCTAGTTCACTTAACATTTGCCTTCAATTACAACGTAACTAAAATGTTTGGGAATTTTTCTCACATTCAACAAAATTTCGTATGAACAGTAACAAGTTTCATAAATAAAAATTATTTTGGAAGGTATAGTTTATAAATATTCAAAAACAAAGAAAAAAAATCTAGTTCATTCCATTTAAGGCAGAACATCTTCAACGTGCACCACTCACAGCTCCTTGGGCCACAAGTGCGTGCTCCTCCATAGGGCAGAGCAGGCATGCGTGCAGCTTGGCGACAAGGACGAACGCGTGCAATCCTCATAACAGGACAGGCTTCATAGGCGTTAAGACACTGGTTTAATGGTGCACCAGTTAATGTGGCATTCAAGTGCTGTTCGGGTGGAGTAATACTTTTTCTGCCTTCAACTAAAAAGCAACTTAAATTACTTGGAGCTTTTCTCACATTCATCAAAATTTCGTAACAAGTTAGATAAAAATTCTTGTTTCTGCGTAATATCATAAATTTCTTGGATCGTTTTCGGGAACAAATCTCCATTTGGCTGTATTTGTAAAGAAATGGTAAGTAATAAAACGCTTTTGAAGTTAACTATTCTTATTCTTCTGTTTTTATGTTGACAGAGTTTCTAAGCAATGAAATCATAAGTCCAAAATTCTAGATCCACACCTGAAGGCCACCAACTAAAAATTAATAAGACAGTCGGATGGGTATTTCATAAAGTTAATCCAGGCAAGCTTTCGGAAAAGACGATGAAGCCAAAAAATTAGGTCAGTTATAAGCAGTTTTCGAGCACCTCATAAATTTCGGTTTACCTCCGAATTTTGGACACCTTCAGCACGTTGACAGACGTGAATACAACTCCAAAACGCATACGAATATCTTTAGAGCCAGAAAGGAATAATAATTCAATCTTTGTGAATAGAACGTGCACCAGTAAAGATTGTACTATAGATGCTGAGCCATACCACGGACCGCCCAGCTGAGTCCATCACCGCAGATGTTGAAACAGGCTTAAATGAGCTGCTTAAGCAACATTTAGTAGTGTTGGACAACGGACGTATAAAATTAAATGTAGCTGGTACTGTGGGTGAGTACACATACAGCCAAAAAAAAATATTTACTAAGTATTTATAGATTTTTGCATTATAGATCCTCAATTGGAAGCCAATTCAATAAGAAATGGATCTGTCCGCGTAGAATAACAAGTCGTTATATTTGAGGAGAACCTAAATTCTAGGTTATATTTGAAAGGTTTATTTCTGGAGAAAGACATGCTTCTAAACTTAAAGGTAATTGATAACAAAGGACTATATTAGAATAATATGTGGAGCTATTAATGAAAGCCGAGGACAAGTTACTACACCTGAGCAGGACTTGGACGCAACTTTAGCTAGTCCATCATTAACCCAAGCTGTGTCCATTGCAATGTAACGAATCTGAAGCTCCTCCTGTTATTAGTGTTGCACGCGTTCATCCTTGCCATCTAGCTGCAAGCGTGCATGCACTGTCCTATGGAGAAACACGCAACTATGGCGCATGGAGCTGTGAGTGGAAGACTTTCTGAATTCAATGTGATTACGATATTTGAAAAAATAAAAATTAAAAATTCAACATATATACAACGTGATTTTTTAGAGGTTCACAACTTTGAGTTTTTGGCAGCTGATAGTTAAACTTTCTAATTCTTGTATAGTTATATTGACAGACCTTCAACAGCCAGAAAGTTGCATCATCCATTAGATCCAATATTTTTACTATTACAACTTTGTTGCGGGGGCTTGAAATAGAGGCTCTAAAATATAAAAATGTTTTTATTTACTCGGGATACAAGAATTTGTAGGTCTAAAGTGGTTTAGAAGGCCGTTATCAAGACTATTCAATTTGTCTTTATCAAATCGTCTACGTCAGTTACGACATCCGCTGTAATTGACTCTCGGTCGATCAAAGTCTCTAAGCATTTGTAATAGAATATCAACTGGAGCTAGTTTGTCCAATGTTTACAAAAATTTCTGAAGTTATCATGAGATAGGTGTTCAGTTACGTCATTAAAACAAATGAAGGAGATTGAAGAGTGCGATTATAAATATACTTAGATTAAAATAAATTTTTTCTAATGCTTAGTTAAAAAAAATGGCGGACGTAAAGTCGGGCGCGGACGACTTTAGGATACCCTGTACCACTAGCTTGTAATAAAGTCAGATTTCTTCACAAAAAACCAAAAACAGAAGAATTTTTAAGCAAAAATTTGTTTTTTGACCGATCGTTCCTATGGGAGCTATATGATATAGTCAACCGATTTCAATAAAATTTGACACAGTGCTTAAATACCTTAAAAAAGATATGAATGCCAAATTTATTTCAAATATCTTTACAAACAAACAAAACACATCGAATTTTGTATAAAAAACGTGTTTTTGGACCGATTGGTCCTATGGGAGCTATATGATATAGTCAACCGATTTGGATTAAATTTAGTACAGTACTTAGGAACTATAAAAAACTCACGAATATCAAATTTGGTCCCAATATCTTAACAAACAAACGAAACACAACAAATTTTGTTAAAAAATCGATTTTTTGGAAGATTGGACCTATGGGAGCTATATGATATAGTCAACCGATTTCGATCAAATTTGGCACATTGCTTAAGTGCTCTAAAAAATTTCCAAACGCCAAATCTGGTTACGATATCTTTATTAAAAAACGAAATATAGCGAATTTTTCTTTAAAAAAGTTATTTTGGCCGATCGGTCCTATGGGAGCTATATGATATACTCCACCGATTTCAATAAAATTTGACACAGTTCTTAAATACCTTAAAAAAGATCTGAATGCCGAATTTAGTTCAAATATCTTTACAAAAAAACGAAACACATCGAATTTTGTATAAAAAACGTGTTTTTGGACCGATTGGTCCTATGGGAGCTATATGAACTAGTCAACCGATTTGAATTAAATTTAGTATAGAGCTTAGGAACTATAAAAAACTTAAGAATGTCAAATTTAGTCTCAATATCTTAACAAACAAACGAAACACAACAAATTTTGTTAAAAAATCGATTTTTTGGAAGATCGGACCTATGGGAGCTATATGATATAGTCAACCGATTTTGTTCAAATTTGGCACATTGCTTAAGTGGTCTAAAAAATTTTTAAACGCCAAATCTGGTTACGATATCTTAATTAAAAAACGAAATATAGCGAACTTTTCTTTAAAAAAGTTATTTTGGCCGATCGGTCCTATGGGAGCTATATGATATAGTCAACCGATTTTGATCAAATTTGGTACAGTGATTGGGAACTATAAAAAACTTTCGAATACCAAATTTGGTTACGATATCTTTATAAACAAGCGAATTATTCATCTAAAACGCTTTTTTTTTGTCGAGGTCGTCTCAAACACCCCTATGGGAGCTATATAATTTATCCCCGATATCAAAAAAATAAAATAAACTTGCCTCCTATGGAATAATATGGGATCTAATGTGAAAGATTGGTAACTCTAGCTCTTACCATCTCTGAGATCTAGGCGTTCACACGGACGGACGGACGGACAGACGGACGGACGGACAGACGGACAGACGGACATGGGTATATCGACTTCTCTATTCACCCTGATCATATTTTAGGTAACTTTGGGGTGTCTCCGACGTCTCCTTCTATATGTTACATACATTTTCGGCTTGCACAAACTTAATATACCCTTGGACCATACGGTACAGGGTATAAAAAGGGTATTTTCGTTGAATGCGTAATATAACAGAAATCTATTGTTAATGTAAATGAAACTAGCTTTATTGGAAGCGTTAACTTTGGGACATTAATGTTTAAATATGAATTCGGCCATTAGGCCGATACGACTTAGGCGTACAAGGCGAAACCTAGAGGAGCCTTTCCCAGCATTTGTGGCTGTATTTCGCCAATAACTCTTCGAATGTTGACTTCCAGTTCGATTGTATGTGGGCTTATAGATGTAGACAAGTCCTGTGGATTATCCTCTATCCAAATGCGAAAATTCTTTTATTTAAGTACCCATTCAACCAAAAATTGGCTTCATTGGAGGACAAAGTTTTGAATCACGAAACCATTATTTTGATAAAAAATTTCCACAATTTCCAAGCGTTGCTCTGTTAAAAATCTACATATAAAATGAAGATATGGTAACCAAATTTGGCATTCGAAAGCTTTTTATAGTTCCCAAGCACTGCACCAACATTTAATCAAAATCGGTTGACTATGTAATATAGATCCCATAGGACCTATCGGCCAAACGGATATTAAAATCCGTTTACTATATCATATAGCTCCCATAGGACAAATCGGTCCTTAAAAACGTTTTTTATACAAAATTCGTTGTGTTTCATTTGTTTGTAAAGATATTTGAACTAAATTCGACATTAAGATCTTTTTTAAGGTATTAAAGCACTGTGTCAAATTTGATTGAAATCGGTTGACTATATCATATAGCTCCCATAGGAACGAACAGTCAAAAAAAATGTTTGCTTAAAAATTCTTCTGTTTTTGGTTTTTATGAAGGAACTGAATTTTATTGCAAGCTAGTGGTACAGGGTATTCCAAAGTCTTCCGCGCCCGACTTACGTACGCCATTTTTTTATATTATATATAAATTACTGTTTTTATAAATTGCTAATCTAAAATAATTTTTTTTTTAATATTTATTTTGATATAATTACAGAAGTTAATACTTAATAATTGTAAATTTTTAATAAAGTAAGTTTTTTGTATTATGTTGTTAGTTAATATTAAATTATTTAAATTTTAATAATTTTTTATAATAACAAAACTTAACATTGTCTTTATTACAACCAATAATAAAGGACATTTAACAAACCACAATGGAAACTTGTTGTTTTTTTATGTATATATTTTTATTATTATTACTCACTAAATTTACTTATTATGTAATAACAGAAAGATTGTATATAAAACATGAAAAGCAAATACAACTTTAACAAAAAATTTATTTAGTTCTTTTTACTTTTAACAATTTTTTTCTTATATTTTCTGCCAGCTGGCGTTAAAACGAAAGATCGTTTCTTTTGACACAAAAAGTTGTTGGACACGGCTGCCTTAATAGTTTTCCTTAACAGATTCTTAAACCGTTTTTCCTCTATTGTTACTTGGCCTGTGTTTTTTAAATACTTAAATATTGCTACCGCCGAAGAGCCCTTTCGACTCTTTATGGCTTTAATGGCGTCCAGCACCAATTCCAGCCTTTTATCTGGCGCCAAGGCTTTAGGAAGTCGAGAAGTTTTGAGTTCCGAAGTATTTTCAACTTTAATCTCAGACATTTTTGCAACTTTCCGAAAGACAGACACAACAAAACTAACTAAGAATTTTTCTAAAGTACCAAGTCTGGTTCATAATAATTACTTCCCTCTTCTTTTTGCAGATTTGTTAAAACTCTCAGTCTCTTTGTAACGGTAAACACTAACACAGTACGTAATAATAGCAACAGTACAGCTTAACCGAAGTTGGTATGCCCTTACAATAAAAACTTTTCTCAAACAATACACAAAAAAAAAATAATTTTTTTTTAAGACTCTCCTATCCATAAAGTTTGGAAACTTTACCTTAATACTGACATATAAATTATAGATTGTAAGAAGAATTTTTAGGCAAACAATTTTTTTTTGACCGATCGTTCCTATGGGGGCTATATGATATGGTCAAGCGATTTCGATTAAATTTAACACAGTGCTTTGATACCTTAAAAAAGATCTGAATGCCGAATTTAGTTCAATTATCTTTACAAACAGACGAAACACAACGAATTTTGTACAAAAAACGTTTTTTTTGGACCGATTGGTCCTATGGGAGCTATATGATCTAGTCAAACGATTTAGATTAAATTAAGTACAGTGCTTATGCTTATGAAAATACTCACGAATGTCAAATTTGGTCCCAATATCTTAACAAACAAACGAAACACAACAAATTTTGTTAAGAAATCGATTCTCTGGAAGATCGGACCTATGGGAACTATATGATATAGTCAACCGATTTTGTTCAAATTTGTCACATTGCTTAAGTGCTCTAAAAAATTTCCAAACGCCAAATCTGGTTTTTAAGGTATTTAAGCACTGTGTCAAATTTTATTGAAATCGGTTGACTATATCATATAGCTCCCATAGGAACGATCGGTCAAAAAAAAATTGTGGCTTAAAAATTCTTATGTTTTTGGTTTTTTGTGAAGAAATCTGACTTTATTACAAGCTAGTGGTACAGGGTATCCTAAAGTCGTCTGCGCCCGACTTTACGTACGCCATTTTTTCTTAGTGTATCCTTAACGGAATAACAGACTTACTTCGATTGCTACAGTCGCTGCTAAATATTTAAACACAAAGTTCTAGTAATTAACGATGCGAATTCGTAACTAAGAAAAAATTAAGTTATATTTAGTATGTAGCGATTTACTCTTACACCAATATTGGGTTATAAACCTTTAAATTTATCGGTTGACTGCCAATATAAGAAATATTCGTAAAAAATAAAGAAAAATTTAATGTTAAAATTGAAACTCCGATTTCAATGATAAATTATTACTGTTTGCTTTATGAGACGGAAAATATGAAAGCCAACCTTATAATCAACTAGATTTATTTTACTGTAGGCTTACGACGTAGAGAACCAACTGGCTAAAATATAAAAAATCTAAGTTTACATATTGAGCTAAGTCCACGGCACAACGTCGCAGCCGATATTGACTGCACATTAGAAGCACCGGAGACCACATTGGTTGCATCGCCACGTCGAGGCAGGCACCCGCAAAACTTACCCATATTACAACAAACTTACATCTTGAACAGCTTGTTACTGCTAAGCGACAGCTACGACGTGAGTGGCAGTCTCACAGATCGCCATCTGCTAAGCTAAAACTTAAAGAAGCTACACGCAAACTCACCAGGGCGCTGAAACTCGAAAAAGAGCATTCCCAACTCCGGTACATTGAGAAGTTTTCGCCAACGTGTACTAAATACCCATTGAATCTGTAGCTCTTCAATCTTTGATTCAATTTATTGCATCTTCAAAGCTTTTACTATATCTATATATTTGTTAAGAGATCCAACCTAGTGAGGTGTTTCTACTTTGTTATAAGTGCATATATATGTTACCTATATGATACATTATTGTTTTATAGCTAATATATGTGATTATTATTATAGAAAAATCTTACTGCATTGTTTTGAAGGAATATGTTTCTAACGAAGAAAACCTATAGGGCACCCTCAAACTTAAGCACTCCAACCGAGACAGTTATGCCAATAAGAAACTCTTGAGGACAGTGGGCATGTAATGATGAAGGCAGGTCGAGCACTTTCGCCGCCCACCTACAAAATGTGTTCCAGCCAAACCCGGCGACTAACTCATTCGTACACGCACTGAACCACTAATCACTTATTGTTAGTCTCTATTCGAGAAGATTCAATAAATAAAGTAAAAAAAAAAAATTAAATACATATGCGTTTCTTTGCGGATAATGTTCGTCGGAATTGGATAAAGCAGGAAAAGAAAAAAAAAAGAAGAAGAACCCAGCGATGCAGACTCTCATAAGTAAACAGATTGATGTTGGCGCGCCAATAGTAATGGTGCGTAAGAAAAACGTCCAGTGGCGATTGTGCGTGGGCTACAGACCAGCTGACCAGAACTTCCAGTGCGAGCTACAGCTTGGACCGCTCTCCGTTCCTCCCGGCTGTCACAAAAATCGAAGGGCCAGTAACGAGCGTGATTTAAATACGGGTGCGCCTCACTGTCGGCAAGCGGAGCTTAAAACAGTGGCGGAAACCATGGCGGAAGCACTGGCTGAGAACGTGGCGGACGAGGTGGACCGGTGGCGCACCCGGCACTTTATTATGCTGGAAACGTTTAGTTTTCCGAAAGTGTCGGGTTGCGGAGGCTTTACGCTGTCGGATCTTTCCGAGGCGCAACTCAACCTGCGTCAACAAAACGTAGCCCAAAACCGGCTTGACCTGTTGAGGCGGTCGTTGGCGCAGGAAGACGGAAATAGGCGGAGGTGGCAGATCGTAGAGGACGAGTCCGCATGGCCTGCAAAGGCGCTGAAGGCAATCCGGCGCTGGCTACTGCGCGGTCCTCCGCAAAACGTTGGCGGGCAACTCGTAACTGTTAGGAACGATATGTATAGTGTGCGTTGGAGTCGGGGCGGAGAGATTAAAGTCTTCGTCCTGACCCAAAGCCAACATTAGAAAAAAAAACAAAAAAAAAGGAAAAAAAAATAATAACAAGGATTTAATGTAAAAGTACACATGTCGATGCAAATTAACAGCTGTGGGCACAGCCAAGTGAGTACAGGGACGCGGTGGTCGTAGGAAAAATGAGCAGAGCCGCGCTTAGGGATGGCTGGTAGAGCATTCCAAGTAGTGCGCAGCGAGAGTAGGGACTTTCATGCATATTTGCTGCGTAAGCCGTTGACTCCGATTGAGGAAGCACGGGAACCAGCAAAGGTTTAGGCAACGCTCCTGGTTACTCTCCCAAGAGGGGAGGTAGCAAAACGTTTTTGGGAGGTCGTTCCGCCGCTTGCCCTGGTGCCGATTTATGGCATAGGTAAGGGCGAACGATGGATGGTGAGTGACGCTCAGCTCACGATGAGGATTCGCAGGGGCGGTGCGGCTAGCGACGGGCGCCATGCAGTAGCATGTAGCTCTTCCAAGTAGGCAGAGCCACAGCTGGGCCAATATCTGCGACCCCGAAATAGGAGATTTTTTTTTTTCATTTTTTTTTTTTCCCGAAGAAAGTCGCAACTGAACAGACTCTGCACCTTTCCAAATTCAAATCCAAATGCGCTAAAATGCAAATAAAATTGCAGGTTCAAGGGCGTCTCTTTTGCCAGTGCTTTAAAATCTGGACTGGCAACAGCAACTCCAATAACAATGCCATGCACAGTGCAAGTTCATAAGCCTGCGATGCACCCAAAAAGAAACATGGTATCGATGATACTATCCCTGCAGCAATCCATGATGGATTTTATGGCATTTATGCAAAAAACTATGCAAGAGTTAATGCGAAACTAAAATACTCTAATACAAATGCTCGCTTTGCCATAGGCAAAATAATCAATGGCTAACATGAGTATTATTCTGTGGAACGCGAACGGCGTCTCACGGCACAAACTAGAACTTTCTCATTTCCTATTAGACAAACATATCGACATAATGCTGCTCTCAGAGACACACCTCACAAATAAAAACAATTTCCAAATACCAGGATTTGTGTTTTACGCTACTAATCATCCAGACGGCAAAGTCCATGGCAGAACTGACATTCTTATTAGAGAACGCATCAAACAACATCTTCTAAGTAGGTTTACAACAAATTACCTTCAAGCTACAGCTGTAAATATTCAAATTGGGAGCGGTAATATCACAGTTGCTGCCGTCTATTGCCCCCCTCGGTTTTCTATAATTGAGAGCCAGTTCATATACTTTTACAATTCACTGGGTACACGTTTTCTAGCAGGAGGAGACTACAACGCCAAGCATACACACTGGGGATTTCGACTAGTGAATCCTAAAGGGAAACGCAATCATCAAGCCGAGCAACAAACTGGATTATGTCTCTCCGGGTTGGCCAACAGACTCAAGAAAGCTGCCAGACCTAATCGACTTTGCAGTGTCGAAAAATGTGCCACGAAATTTGGTGAATGCCAAATCACTTATGGATCTATCATCGAATACCTCACAAGTACTCCTAAGCCTTCAACAACACCCGCTTCACATCGAGGCTTACGACGTAGAGAACCAACTGGCTAAAATATACAAAAAATGTAAGTTCACATATTGAGCTAAGTCCACGGCACAAGCACTGGAGACCACATTGGTTGCAGCGGCACGTCGAGGCAGGCACCCGCAAAACAACTCCATATTACAACAAACTTACATCTTGAACAGCTTGTTACTGCTAAGCGACAGCTAAGACGTGAGTGGCAGTCTCACAGATCGCCATCTGCTAAGCTAAAACTTAAAGAAGCTACACGCAAACTCACCAGGGCGCTGAAGCTCGAAAAAGAGCATTCCCAACTTCGGTACATTGAGAAGTTGTCGCCAACGTGTACGTGTACCCAATAAATCTATACAGTTATGCCAATAAGAAACTCTTGAGGACAGTGGGCATGTAATGATGAAGAAAGGTCGAGCACTTTCGCCGCCCACCTACAAAATGTGTTCCAGCCAAACCCGGCGACTAACTCATTCGTACTACCGTCTAGAACCACTAATCACTTATTGTTAGTCTCTATTCGAGAAGATTCAATAAATAAAGTAAAAAAAAAAAATTAAATACATATGCGTTTCTTTGCGGATAATGGTCGTCGGAATTGGATAAAGCAGGAAAAGAAAAAAAAAAAGAAGAACCCAGCGATGCAGACTCTCATAAGTAAACAGATTGATGTTGGCGCGCCAATAGTAATGGTGCGTAAGAAAAACGTCCAGTGGCGATTGTGCGTGGGCTACAGACCAGCTGACCAGAACTTCCAGTGCGAGCTACAGCTTGGACCGCTCTCCGTTCCTCCCGGCTGTCACAAAAATCGAAGAGCCAGTAACGAGCGGCGATGCAGACTCTCATAAGTAAACAGATTGATGTTGGCGCGCCAATAGTAATGGTGCGTAAGAAAAACGTCCAGTGGCGATTGTGCGTGGGCTACAGACCAGCTGACCAGAACTTCCAGTGCGAGCTACAGCTTGGACCGCTCTCCGTTCCTCCCGGCTGTCACAAAAATCGAAGAGCCAGTAACGAGCGTGATTTAAATACGGGTGCGCCTCACTGTCGGCAAGCGGAGCTTTAAACAGTGGCTGAGAACGAGGCGGACTAGGTGGACCGATGGCGCACCCGGCACTTTATTATGCTGGAAACGTTTAGTTTTCCGAAAGTGCCGGGTTGCGGAGGCTTTACGCTGTCGGTGCTTTCCGAGGCGCAACTCAACCTGCGTCAACAAAACCAAAACCGGCTTGACCGGTTGAGGCGGTCGTTGGCGCAGGGAGACGGAAATAGGCGGAGGTGGCAGCTCGTTGAGGACGAGTCCGCATGGCCTGCAAAGGTGCTGGAGGCGATCCGGCGCAGGCTACTGCGTGGTCCTCCGCAAAACGTTGGCGGGAAACTCGTAACTGTTAGGGACGATATGTATAGAGTGCGTTGGAGTCGGGGCGGAGAGATTAAAGTCTTCGTCCTGACCCAAAGCCAACATTAAACAAAAAAAAAAGCAAAAAAAAAGGAAAAAAAAAATAACACGGATTGAATTTAAAAGTACACATGTCGATGCAGCTTGGCAGCTGTGGGCACAACCAATTGAGTACTGGGACGCGGTGGTTGTAGGAAAAATGAGCAGAGCTGCGCTTAGGGATGGCTGGTGGAGCATCCCAAGTAGTGCGCAGCGAGAGAAGGGAATTTCGTGAACCTTTGCTGCGTGAGCCGTTGACTCCGATTAAGGGAGCACGGGAACCAGCAAATGTTAAGGCAACGCTTCTGGCTCTTCTCCCAAAGAGAGGAGGTAGCATTGTAGTATACCTACCCTGCCAGCTATACAAATTAAAGAGTATATCCACCACTTATATATATACATCGATAGTAGCACGTGGGAATGCTGAGCTTGCACTTTGCAAGCTTTTGTTTGCCTTCTGCATACATATATATATAAGACATAGAGATAAGCACCGCATGTTTTTTGGGTTAAGAGTCATTCTAATAAAAGTCACACAGAGGAGCAGACGCATAAAATAAAACCACCAAATTAAAAGAACTTTACACGTGTCTTATTACATGGCGACCACGTGTCTTATTACAGCATAACGTTTTTGGGAGACCGTTCCGCCGCTTGACCTGGTGCCGATTTATGGAACAGGTAAGGGCGAACGATGGATGGTGAGAGACGATCACGATGAGGATCCGCAGGGGCGACCAGCCACGGACGCCATGCTACTTGGCAGAGTCACAGCTGGGCCAATATCTGCGACCCGAAACAAGAGATTTTTTTTCCTCGTTTTTTTTTTTATTTTTCCCGAAGAAAGGGGGAGTGTGAGGAGGCAATAGGAACACTGCTTGCAATGCTTATTGGGAGTACTCTCACTAATACCAACAACGGCTAGGTGAGAATATTTATCCAAGTAGCAGACTCTGCACCCTTCCAAATACAAATTCAAATGCGCTCAAAATGTTGTTTATTTTAGTTTTCCCTAAGAAAGGGGAGAGTGTGAGGAGGCAAATAGGCATTAGGACATAGGAACACTGCTTGCACTGCTTGGTGGGACTACTCTCACTAATACCAACAACGGCTTGGTGAGAGTTCACATCCAAGTCGCAACTCCACAGACTCTGCACCCTTCCAAATCCAAATGCGCTAAAATGCAAATAAAATTGCAGGTTCGCCCATGCAGACTGGCATGGCAGGTCCAGCAAAAAAAGACGACCCTCACTCAAAAAAGTGTGGTTACTACGGAGGAAACCACACCGCAAATTATAGAGGCTGCTCAGTGTATAAGGAGTTTAAAGGCAGGTTCAACCAACGCATGGCGTCTGTAAGATCCACCAATGCACCGAAAGCATTTACATCCTCCCACATGACTGCTTCTTTCGCCCCAGCAAACACAATCAAGGGCGTATTATTCTGTGGAATGCGAACGGCGTCTCACGGCACAAACTAGAACTTTTTCTCGGCTAGTGAACCCTAAAGGGAAACAGTTGAATAACGCAATCATCAAGCTGAGCAAAACTGGGTTGGCCTACATATTGGCCAACAGACTCAAGAAAGCTGCCAGACCTAATCGACTTTGCAGTGTCGAAAAATGTGCCACGAAATTTGGTAAATGCCAAATCACTTATGGATCTATCATCGGACACCTCACCTACTCCTAAACCTTCAACAACACCCGCTGCACATCAAGGCTTACGACGTAGAGAGTCAACTGGCTAAAATATAAAAAAAATGTAAGTTCACATATTGAGCTAAGTCCACGGCACAACGTCGCTGCCGATATTGACTGCACATTAGAAGCACTGGAGACCACATTGGTTGCAGCGGCACTTCGAGGCAGGCACCCGCAAAACATACCCATATTACAACAAACTTACATCTTGAACAGCTTGTTACTGCTAAGCGACAGCTACGACGTGAGTGGCAGTCCCACAGATCGCCATCTGCTAAGCTAAAACTTAAAGCAGCTACACGCAAACTCACCAGGGCGCTGAAGCTCGAAAAAGAAAATTCCCAACTCCGGTACACTGAGAAGTTGTCGCCAACGTGTACTAAATACCCATTGAATCTGTACAGTTATGCCAATAAGAAACTCTTGAGGACAGTGGGCATGTAATGATGAAGAAAGGTCGAGCACTTTCGCCGCCCACCTACAAAATGTGTTCCAGCCAAACCCGGCGACTAACTCATTCGTACTACCGTCTAGACCAAGTGGCGCCCTAACACGCACTGAACCACTAATCACTTATTGTTAGTCTCTATTCGAGAAGATTCAATAAATAAAGTAAAAAAAAAAAATTAAATACATATGCGTTTTTTTGCGGATAATGGTCGTCGGAATTGGATAAAGCAGGAAAAGAAAAAAAAAGAAGAACCCAGCGATGCAGACTCTCGTTGGCGCACAGAGACTGAAATAGGCGGAGGTGGCAGCTCGTAGAGGACGAGTCCGCATGGCCTGCAAAGGTGCTGAAGGCAATCCGGCGCTGGCTACTGCGCGGTCCTCCGCAAAACGTTGGCGGGAAACTCGTAACTGTTAGGGACGATATGTATAGAGTGCGTTGGAGTCGGGGCGGAGAGATTAAAGTCTTCGTCCTGACCCAAAGCCAACATTAGACAAAAAAAAAGCAAAAAAAAAGGAAAAAAAAAATAACACGGATTGAATTTAAAAGTAGACATGTCGATGCAGCTTGGCAGCTGTGGGCACAACCAAGTGAGTACTGGGACGCGGTGGTTGTAGGAAAAATGAGCAGAGCTGCGCTTAGGGATGGCTGGTGGAGCATCCCAAGTAGTGCACAGCGAGAGTAGGGAATTTCATGCACCTTTGCTACGTGAGCCGTTGACTCCGATTAAAGGAGCACGGGAACCAGCAAAGGTAAACATCCAAGTCGCAACTCCACAGACCCTGCTCCCTTTCAGATACAGATCCAAATGCGCTCAAAATGCAAATAAAATTGCAGGTTCGCCCATGCAGACTGGCATGGCATGTCCAGCAAAGAAAGACGACCCTCGCTCAAAAATGTGCTGTAACTGCGCAGGAAACCACAACGCAAATTATAGAGGCTGTGATGAACAGGCCATACTCTTATAGTTATAATTAGGATTAATAGAAATAAATAAACTTAGTAAATGTGAATGTAAAATGATATTAATGAAATATATATCAAATTTGTGTTGCTTTATTAGGCACGCAAAACACTTATAACCTTTACGCCTTCCACAACCAAACAAAAAATGCCATTGACTTGAAATTTGGTACAGATGTTCGGGAAGATTTGAAACCTTGAAAAGTAATTATGAACACACCTCGTATGTTATGTTTCTAACACCGACATCACAATAAACCACATCTTATTATCCTATCCCAACCTTAACCAACTAAGAAAACAACTTTTTACATCTCATAATCCAATAGATATTCTTGCCACCCCTACCGCCGAAAATATAAACTCAAAAGATCTAACCTTGACCCCAAATTACCCTAAAAATACTTTTTTTTACAAAGGTTCACTCGATTACCCTTATATTTGTAAGTTAGTGTAATCTTATTGCCAACTGTTGCTGAAATTTAGAACTAATAGGATGAGTTTTTGGGACCAGCCTAAGTCTGACTGGAAGTAACCAATAAACAACACAGCAACGGTAAAAATATAAGAGTAAAGTCGTATGTTCTGATCTCCGCTTTGTGCATGCTGTTCTTCGAAAGCTCGCTACTGAACCAACGCCTTGTAGTACATCATACAGAACTGACCAGCCAATGGCAATCGTCAAAGCTATAGAAACAGACCTAATTTTTATACCCTGTAACGTATGATATAAAGGGTATATTTGTGCATGCCGAAAATGTATGTAACATATAGAGTGTCGTCGGAGACCCCCCCAATGTACCTAAAGTATGATCGATATACCCATGTCCGCTGTTCGTTTGTCTGTCCGTATGAACGACTACATCTCAGAAAAGGTTAGAGCTAAAGTAACCAAACTTTTACATTAGATCCCTTATTATTCCATAGGAGAAGTTTATTTTACTTATTTGATATTGGGTTAGCTCCTCAGAGCACCTCGAAAAAAACAAAAAGTTTTAGATGGATAATTCGTTTGTTTGTAAACATATCGTTATTAAATTTAGCTCTCGAAAGTTTTTTAGAGTACCTAAACACTGTACCAACTTTTACCAAAATCAGTTAACTGTATCATATAGTTCCTATAGGACGGATCTGCCAAAAAATCGATTTTTATACAAAATTCGGTATGATTCGTTTGTTTATAAAGATATCGTAACCAAATTTGACACTCGGCAGTTTTTTTATAGGTCTCAAGTACTATACGAAATTTTATTAAAATCGGTTGTCTAGGAGTATATTATACAGCACCCATAGGACCAATCGGTCTAAAAAAAAAAAATTTCCTGCTTTAAAATTCTTCTGTTTTTGGTTTATTATGAATTTTTTTTGGAACCTAATTTGGCAAAAATATGTCTTTGGTGTTTTTAGGCAATGTACCGGAAATTAAAAAATTTCTTTATATTAAATGGCATAAGAAAAATAATAATTATTGTTAAAACTGAATTTTGTTAATCTCTATATAATTAAATTCATAAATGCAAATGTATATTCAGGCCTGTTCTAGATTTCGACTCGTTTTGAAAAGTCATAACGAGTGCATTCCGACAAATGGTGTTCTAGATGGGGACTGAGTTCGAATCGGCTTCGAATCGTTTTCGAATCATTGTCATTTCGATTGCTATCGATAATCATTTGTATAAAACAGCTGTGTGAGAAGTTTGTTTACCTTTTTGATTTTTTAAATTTAAATTTTAAATATAGCAAAAAAAGTTAAAAATGCCAGCGGTCACAATTGTTGGATGTGCGGAGGCCAAAACAGTTAAATTCCACGTAAGTTGTAATCTAAGTTAATATATAAAATTTCCCTGTCACAATGTTAGTTACCGTACTCCTCCGAATCGACTTTACAGATCTTTACCAAATTTTATATGCGTATTCAGTAGGTCTGAGAATCGGCTAACATCTATTTTTTATACACAGGGTTTGCCCAGGGTCTGCCAGAGTTCTAGAGATGTGAGCTCTTTTAAGAGATACTTAAGTTCGTCCATACGGCTTCTTAGAGAGGTCATGGAAGTCAACTAATATAAAAATCTTATGATTGTCTAGATAAGCTAACTAGAGATTCTTGCGATGCTTATACACTATAAGAGCATTCAAAAAGTTCTGGCAGTACGAAGTCTGCCGGGCCCACTAGTATGTATATAAAAATTAATGCAATTTTGACTTTTTAAGCCGTAATTTTTTAGGTTTATAGAGTCCTATCGAGTGGACAAGGAAACATTTGAAATAATTGTTAAAAAAGTGGGAAAACCATCGGTTTTTATCCCCATATACGCAAGTTGCGGCAACATTGCGGTTCCTTGCAACTGGTTCATTCCAGTTGGGGGTAGCAAGAGACCATGACATCAACATGGGCAGAAGCACTTTTTCAAAAGTGCTTCACGATGTCATGGATGAGCTGGAAAAGGGCTTGTGAATACATTCGGCAGACCATGCCGAGGGAAGATGTTATTTTGTCGAAGGCGCATTTTTACAACAAATTTAACATTCCGGGCGTTATTGGTTGTGTTGACGGCACCCACATAAGAATTGTAAAGTCCGTACAGGAGGAATTAATAGAAAAGGATACTTCAGTATCAATGCAATGCTGGTAAGTTACGTAACTCTATCTTCACATTAAAAATAAGAATTTTGATTATTCACAGATTTGCAATTTTAACATGGAGATAATGGCAGTGGATGCGAGATACCCAGGCGCTTGGCATGATTCGTTCATTTGGAACAACAGTCATACGAAGCGCTTTTATGAGAGGAACATTGAAGAGAATTGCTGGATTCTAGGCGATTCTGGCTATCCGCTACAACAATTCTTGCTCACTCCGTATAGGAGTCCGCAACAAAATACGATTAAGAACTTGTATAACTTGAAGCATGCTGCAGCTCGCAACATTATTGAGAGGACGATCGCCGTTTTGAAAAGCAGATTTAGGTGTCTGCAAGGAACACTTTATTATGAGCCGAAGTTTGTGGCAAAAATTATAAATGTTTGTTGCGCGTTGCATATCATTTGCCGCAGGCGAAATCTACCAATGTGTGATGAACAGGCCATAGTCTTATATTTATAATAAGGATTAATATAATTAAGACTTACTACCAATCGACCTCAACGCGGATTACTTAGCTGCTCGTACAGCTGGGCGCCTAAAAGCGGCGGGTCTTTTTAAAAACATTCGCTTCGGACATAGTTCAATAGGACGGGGGTTCTCTGACGAAATTGATTATGTCATACCGCGCCTGCAATTTGGAAAAAGGGTAAAGGTGACGTTGGAAGAAGACGTCTGGCGTAAAGGCCTAAAACCTAGTCACAATACCTATAACTTCTTTACTGACGGCTCAAAATTGGAAAAGGGTGTTGGTGCTGGAGTATACTGTTCGGAGCTTAATGTAAGTCAAAGTTACAGGCTTCCGGACCACTGCAGCATTTTTCAAGCTGAGGTATTCGCCGCAATGAAGGCGGCTGAGCTGGCATGCACCGACACTTCAACTAGAGCAAGGGTAAACCTCTTTATAGATAGTCAAGCCGCTATCAAGGCTATTGTATCGCACTGTACATCCTCCTGCCATGTTCTTGAATACCAGGCAGTCATCCAGAGATTAGCTGCGGCTCGTAAGCTGCATATCTACTGGGTGCCTGGACATAAAGGCATAATGGGCAATGAAATGGTGGAGCCAATTGCCTAAAGCGGCGACTGATCAAACATCTTAACGCTATGCTGGAGTGTATCATGGAGCGCAGAGCTGAAGCTAGATGGAAAAATCTAGACAGCTGTTACACAGCGAAAATCATGCTGGCTCATTACGGTAGAAAACAAAGTAATTTCATAATCAAACTCTCACGCACTGAATGCAGAACCATCACGGGTGTGCAAACAGGACATTGCCTTTTAGCGAAGCAGGCGCATAGGATGGGACTAACGACAAGCGAATTATGCAGGATCTGCAGGGATCCGGAAGTCCCTGAGACCCTAAGATAACACACGTACTTTGCGACTGCCCAGCCATCTCTAGACATCATCTGGCTACCCTATGAGAACCAGCGCTTGTCGGTCTAGAAGAGGTGGCCAGGCTTAATTTCGCCAAAAAAGTCTAATTTTTAACCGACCATTACTTCGTTTAATAACCTCCAACATGGCAAAGCTAAGGACCAAAAGTTCTATGCTAGGCTGCACTCTCTTGTGTGGCCAGCCAGTGTAACCTAACCTAACCTAAATCGATGAGAAATTGTTCGATTATTTTCTGTGCAGCTCTGAATTTTTGTTAGCGCTGCGAAAAGAGTGACAATTTTATAAATTTAAAATACAAAAACAAAACAAAAAATGGAGCAAATACCTACCACATGTAGGTTAGGTTAGGGCGGCAGTTGGGACCAACATCCCAACTCACTTAGGCCAAGGATAGGCCCTTTGTGGTATACCACATGTAAGTATAAAATTAAATTGTTTAATATTAACAAAAATTGTATTAAAATATTTTTTAATTGCAGCAGCAGCTTACAAAAAAGCTACCAACTTTAGGGTGCGTTGGACTGAGGATTCAGAAAGGCTGCTCTTAGATCTGTGGTCTGAAAAGATTGCAGATCTAAGAGGTGTTCGGAAAAATAGCCATGAGTACAAAGAAATGGCGTATATGTTGGAGGGATCAGGGTTTGCAGTCACTTGGCCCGATGTCCGGACCAAAATAAACAACTTAAAATGGAAGTATAGGTAAGTAAAACACGGCATTTACTATTTATGGTGACAATAATAATTATAATACAATAATTTCAGATTGGAAAAAGAAAAAGTAGGCCCATCTGGTGGGACAAGTTCTACTTGGTGCCATTATGAAAAGGTCCATGAAATACTCGGATCATTCCGAGTAACGTTTCGACCAATTTAATTTGGATAATATAAGTGAGTATTTGGAACTTAATAAAATACAATTAAAAGCCTTATTTTATTTATATTGCAGATGCTGAAGCAGCAGTTGCTGATTGCGTGGTTGTTGACCCTGACGTGTCGAGCGACATACCGACCGAGTCAGGGCCACCTTCAAAGCGGCAAAAAAGGGATTATCAAGCGGAACTTGTCGAAATTGCTCGCGATAGGAACGAATTCCATCGCGAGCAAACGGCTATAATGCGGGATATGGCCGCAGAACAGAAGGCCTTCAATAGGGAACTTTTGGATGCAATTAAAAGAAATTAAATTTCGTTAGAATTAAGTTTATTAAGTACTTTATTCTTTTAAGAATAAAAATGGAATTAAATGTTGTATTAGAATTAAGTTAGTTTGTAAGTAGTAAATAAGTAACAAGACTGAAAATGGAATAAAATAAATAAATAAAAGTTGTTATTATTAATATTATTGAATTAAATAAAAAACGATGTGATACAATTTAAAAGATTTTATTGTCATTAAAGGTTATGATCCAATATGTATAAAAAGAAAATCACTACCAAACAGAACTTACTTCATTAAAATTCATTATTATTTAATGATCTTGAGTGAAGATGTACGGTAGACTAGGAAATCGTTGCATCGACCTGGGGATCCAATGTTTACGTAAGTAAACCTAGTTAACATATATACAGATGGATCCAAGCTTAACGAGCAGGTAGGAGGAGGCTTCCACTCTGACGAAATGGGAGCCAGTAGTTCCTTTCGGCTGCCAGATCACTGTAGCGTCTTTCAAGCAGAAATCATGGCTATTAAAGAAAGCCTATTATTTTTAGAGAAAAGTGTTCTCACCGCAAGAGAAATCAATATTTACTCAGATAGCCAAGCGGCCCTTAAATCGTTAAAATCTCCTAAAATCACCTCTAAGACAGTAAAGGAATGTATCGACGTATTAATAAAACTAGCACAATATTTTACAATAAATCTGCTCTGGGTTCCGGGTCATAGAGACATAGAAAGTAATTGCAAAGCAGATGAAATAGCTAGATTGGGTACAACAATGCCAATCCTGGCAGATAAAGCAAGCACACCTATATCATTAGCAACTTGCAAGCTGCTCATAGATAGACATACCATTAAATCCGTCAATGTCCTATGGACTCAATCTTCGACCTGTGCAACAAGTAGATTGACGTGGCCAGCATGGAACATGGGCCGTACAAACCGACTGCTGAAACTTAACAGAAGTGACTTAAGAAACCTAGTTGGGGTTCTAACAGGTTACTGCCTAATCGGTAGACACGCCAGTAGATTGGGTGCGCCTTATAACGATTACTGCAGAAGTAGTAGAGACGCTGAAGAAGAAGAGACTGTAGAACACCTTCTATGCGGGTGCATGGCTCTGTGTAGAAGAAGGCTAAATACTCTTGGACAAAGCTTTCTGGACGACATGACAGACGTTGCAAAAATAAAACTAACAAAGATTGTTAGCTACATCAAGACCACAGGTTGGTTCAATGAGGACAGCGTAGAGTGAGGAGAGGGATAGCCCCGGTGGCATCACAATGGGCCTACAACAGGCCTAGGTGCGTCAAATGACAGCCACTTTACCTACCTACCCTACATATACTGCAAAATTTATTTTATTAATCAGACAATGACGAAGCTGACATATAATTATAGCTTATCTGTAATCTACTAAGGCAAGTAATACAATTGAGTACCAGCCTTTGTAGTTATAGTGGTCAACAGCTTCTGCTTTTAGAGGCCTCACTTCAATGTGGCACCCATCTTATAAACAAGTAGATAATGTAATTAATTAATTATAATGTAATGTAAAACCTTTAAAATATTGAATTGCCTTACCAATGGCACCCAGACACTGCGGAAATTCAAGCGACTCGAACTCCTGCACACATTCATCAATATTTTCATTCGTGAGATAGTTTGGAGACTTGAACTCTTTCGCGTACTCCAATATGACGGCCCTGCAAAATTCGTGCGGAATATTGCACACACTGTTTGGCGAAACAATCATCAAACTACTATCCTACTGCCCTGTACTCTGAAGCGGAGCCTAGAGTATACAACGCAATGGCAATCCGCTTGTCAAGGGGAATTGCGCTCCGACAATTTGTATCTTTTTTTTTCAACACTTCAAGCCTGTCCACCATCATTGAAAATTTAAAAAAAATTTCTGTATTTTGAGGTACGTCCTTTTCCCAAAACATACCCTAACGCTTCTTAATTATACATTTTGAAAAAATAGTAAATTAAGATAGTTAATTTAACCGCAGCACTTACAAGCATCCAAACTGTTCGCGGCCGCAGCACTGAAGACATCGTCGTGGTCTAAGTGACCCAATGTCAAATGAACATTTGTTAATATTTGTTCCTGTGGCTGACAGGCACATGAAACCATAGCTAAATCTCTTTTTAAATTCATATTAATTAATTTTCGTCGCACTTTGATTATTTCACAACCAGCCTTTCAAAATGGCAGCAAGATGTTAGATGTTAGATGTTGTCAGCGTGAATCGCTCCTTCACATCTTTACATTTTCCCACGCGTTCCGCTAAAATGTACTCAGTGTGCAAAGGCTATTGCCACAAGTTTTCGAACATCCACTTTGTAAATTTCAGGGACCGTAATTCTTATAATATTTAAATTAAAGATCATGAAATAATTATTATTTTTTGATTTTTCATTCAAATCAAATTTTAACTCTTATTTTTAATTTAAAAAATAAAAATCAAAAATAAAAATTACTAAACTATTTTTATTTAAAATTAAAAATAAGAGTTATGGCGTAATTTTTATTATAAAAATTGAAAATTTTTCTTATGTGGCATCCTTACTATTGATCCTTCAAGAACATGTAAGGCATCAACGGAAAGGTCTTGAAGTGTGCTACACATAAATGTGCAAACCATTATTGTGCGCTCCTTGGTTCAAAAAATATTTAAATTCAATTTTTATTTTCAATTTAATTTATTTTTGATTTTTATTGTAAAAATTGAAGAGTAACTCTTATTTTCAATTTTTAAATAAAAATTGCTCAATAATTTTTATTTTTGATTTTTATCTTGGTATTATTTTTCAAACAATGATAATGACTGAACTCTAGCACGTTGTGGTAATAAAAGATGGCTCTCAGCTTCATGTTGGCTTATTTATTTCTATTAATCCTAATTATAACTATAAGAGTATGGCCTGTTCATCACAGCCTCTATAATTTGCGTTGTGGTTTCCTGCGCAGTTACCGCACTTTTTTGAGCGAGGGTCGTCTTTCTTTGCTGGACCTGCCATGCCAGTCTGCATGGGCGAACCTGCAATTTTATTTGCATTTTAGCGCATTTGGATTTGGAAGGGTGCAGAGTCTGTGGAGTTGCGACTTGGATGTGAACTCTCACCAAGCCGTTGTTGGTATTAGTGAGAGTAGTCCCACCAAGCAGTGCAAGCAGTGTCCCTATGTCCTAATGCCTATTTGCCTCCTCACACTCCCCCCTTTCTTTGGGAAAACTAAAATAAACAACATTTTGAGCGTATTTGAATTTGAATTTGGAAGGGTGCAGAGTCTGCGACTTGGATAAATATTCTCACCAAGCCGTTGTTGGTATTAGTGAGAGTACTCCCACCAAGCATTGCAAGCAGATTCCCTATTGCCTCCTCACACTCCCCCCTTTCTTCGGGAAAAATAAAAAAAAAAAACGAGGAAAAAAAAAATCTCTTGTTCCGGGTCGCAGATATTGGCCCAGTTGTGACTCTGCCAAGTAGCATGGCGTCCGCGGCTGGTCGTACCGCCCCTGCGGATCCTCATCGTGAGCTGGGCGTCTCTCACCATCCATCGTTCGCCCTTACCTGTGCCATAAATCGGCACCAGGTCAAGCGGCGGAACGGTCTCCCAAAAACGTTATGCTGTAATAAGACACGTGGTCGCCATGTAATAAGACGCGTGTAAAGTTCTTTTAATTTGGTGGTTTTATTTTATGCGTCTGCTCCTCTGTGTGACTTTTATTAGAATGACTCTTAACCCAAAAAACATGCGGTGCTTATCTCTATGTCTTATATATATATGTATGCAGAAGGCAAACAAAAGCTTGCAAAGTTCAAGCTCAGCTTTCGCACGTGCTACGATCGATGTATATATATAAGTGGTGGATATACTCTTTAATTTGTATAGCTGGCAGGGTAGGTATACTACAATGCTACCTCCTCTCTTTGGGAGAAGAGCCAGAAGCGTTGCCTTAACATTTGCTGGTTCCCGTGCTCCCTTAATCGGAGTCAACGGCTCACGCAGCAAAGGTGCACGAAATTCCCTTCTCTCGCTGCGCACTACTTGGGATGCTCCACCAGCCATCCCTAAGCGCAGCTCTGCTCATTTTTCCTACAACCACCGCGTCCCAGTACTCAATTGGTTGTGCCCACAGCTGCCAAGCTGCATCGACATGTCTACTTTTAAATTCAATCCGTATTATTTTTTTTTTTCCTTTTTTTTTTCTTTTTTTTTTGTTTAATGTTGGCTTTGGGTCAGGACGAAGACTTTAATCTCTCCGCCCCGACTCCAACGCACTCTATACATATCGTCCCTAACATTTACGAGTTTCCCGCCAACGTTTTGCGGAGGACCGCGCAGTAGCCAGCGCCGGATTGCCTCCAGCACCTTTGCAGGCCATGCGGACTCGTCCTCTACGAGCTGCCACCTCCGCCTATTTCAGTCTCTGTGCGCCAACGAGAGTCTGCATCGCTGGGTTCTTCTTTTTTTTCTTTTCCTGCTTTATCCAATTCCGACGACCATTATCCGCAAAAAACGCATATGTATTTAATTTTTTTTTTTTACTTTATTTATTGAATCTTCTCGAATAGAGACTAACAATAAGTGATTAGTGGTTCAGTGCGTGTTAGGGCGCCACTTGGTCAAGACGGTAGTACGAATGAGTTAGTCGCCGGGTTTGGCTGGAACACATTTTGTAGGTGGGCGGCGAAAGTGCTCGACCTTTCTTCATCATTACATGCCCACTGTCCTCAAGAGTTTCTTATTGGCATAACTGTACAGATTCAATGGGTATTTAGTACACGTTTGCGAAAACTTCTCAATGTACCGGAGTTGGGAATGCTCTTTTTCGAGTTTCAGCGCCCTGGTGAGTTTGCGTGTAGCTTCTTTAAGTTTTAGCTTAGCAAATGGCGATCTGTGGGACTGCCACTCACGTCGTAGCTGTCGCTTAGCAGTAACAAGCTGTTCAAGATGTAAGTTTGTTGTAATATGGGTAAGTTTTGCGGGTGCCTGCCTCGACGTGCCGCTGCAACCAATGTGGTCTCCAGTGCTTCTAATGTGCAGTCAATATCGGCAGCGACGTTGTGCCTTGGACTTAGCTCAATATGTGAACTTAAATTTTTTTTATATTTTAGCCAGTTGACTCTCTACGTCGTAAGCCTTGATGTGCAGCGGGTGTTGTTGAAGGTTTAGGAGTAGGTGAGGTGTCCGATGATAGATCCATAAGTGATTTGGCATTTACCAAATTTCGTGGCACATTTTTCGACACTGCAAAGTCGATTAGGTCTGGCAGCTTTCTTGAGTCTGTTGGCCAATATGTAGGCCAACCCAGTTTTGCTCAGCTTGATGATTGCGTTATACAACTGTTTCCCTTTAGGGTTCACTAGCCGAGAGAAAGTGCTAGTTTGTGCCGTGAGACGCCGTTCGCATTCCACAGAATAATACGCCCTTGATTGTGTTTGCTGGGGCGAAAGAAGCAGTCGTGTGGGAGGATGTAAATGCTTTCGGTGCATTGGTGGATCTTACAGACGCCATGCGTTGGTTGAACCTGCCTTTTAACTCCTTATACACTGAGCAGCCTTTATAATAGGGGTGTGGTTTCCTCCGTAGTAACCACACTTTTTTGAGTGAGGGTCGTCTTTTTTTGCTGGACCTGCCATGCCAGTCTGCATGGGCGAACCTGCAATTTTATTTGCATTTTAGCGCATTTGGATTTGGAAGGGTGCAGAGTCTGTGGAGTTGCGACTTGGATGTGAACTCTCACCAAGCCGTTGTTGGTATTAGTGAGAGTAGTCCCACCAAGCAAGTGCAAGCAGTGTCCCTATGTCCTAATGCCTATTTGCCTCCTCACACTCCCCCTTTCTTAGGGAAAACTAAAATAAACAACATTTTTAGTGCATTTGAATTTGAATTTGGAAGGGTGCAGAGTCTGCGACTTGGATAAATATTCTCACCAAGCCGTTGTTGGTATTAGTGAGAGTACTCCCACCAAGCATTGCAAGCAGTGTTCCTATTGCCTCCTCACACTCCCCCTTTCTTCGGGAAAAATAAAAAAAAAAACGAGGAAAAAAAATCTCTTGTTTCGGGTCGCAGATATTGGCCCAGCTGTGACTCTGCCAAGTAGCATGGCGTCCGCGGCTGGTCGCCCCCGCGGATCCTCATCGTGATCGTCTCTCACCATCCATCGTTCGCCCTTACCTGTTCCATAAATCGGCACCAGGTCAAGCGGCGGAACGGTCTCCCAAAAACGTTATGCTGTAATAAGACACGTGGTCGCCATGTAATAAGACACGTGTAAAGTTCTTTTAATTTGGTGGTTTTATTTTATGCGTCTGCTCCTCTGTGTGACTTTTATTAGAATGACTCTTAACCCAAAAAACATGCGGTGCTTATCTCTATGTCTTATATATTATATATATGTATGCAGAAGGCATTTTTATAAGAAGTTTTTGCTTCTTCAATACAAATAAATTGTAATTTTTTCTATATTTTTTTTATTGATCCCCTTTTTCAAAATTGTTCTTGATATGTGCTGACTTTATTGGGTCAGGACGAAGACTTTTATTTCGCCGCCCCGACTCCAACGCACTCTATACACTTTGTCTGTTATAGTGGCGAGTTGCCAGCCAGCGTTTTGTGGAGGACCGCGCAGTAGCCAGCGCCGGATTGCCTCCAGCACCTTTGCAGGCCATGCAGACTCGTCCTCTACGAGCTGCCACCTCCGCCTATTTCAGTCTCCCTGCGCCACGTTTTGTTGACACAGGTTGAGTTGCGCCTCGGAATGCACCGACAGCGTAAAGCCTCCGCAACTCGACACTTTCGGAAAACTAAACGTTTCCAGCATAATAAAGTGCCGGGTGCGCCACCGGTTCACCATCCATTTCTCCTCCCGGTTAAGCAAAACTAAGCGAGGCTTCCCGCCACTGGACGTTTTTATTACGCACCATTACTATTGGTGCGTCAACATCAATCTGATTACTGATGAGAGTCTTCGCTGGGTTTTCCTGTTTAATCCAATTCCGACGACCATTGTCCGCAAAGAAGCGCATGTGGATTTTATTATTATTTTTAATTTTTTTACTTTATTTATTGCATCTTCTCGAATAGAGATTAACTAATAACTATAAGATCACAGCCTCTATAATTTGCGTTGTGGTTTCCTGCGCAGTTACCGCACTTTTTTGAGCGAGGGTCGTCTATCTTTGCTGGACCTGCCATGCCAGTCTGCATGGGCGAACCTGCAATTTTCTTTGCATTTTGAGCGCATTTGAATCTGTATCTGAAAGGGAGCAGGGTCTGTTGAGTTACGACTTGGATTAATACTCTCACCAGCAGTATTCCTATGGCCCTATTAGCAAACTAGCTAAATGTTGTGAGGTGGCGATTTGCCTCCTCACACTAATAAAATAAAAAAAACGAGGGTAGCCAGAAGCGTGGCCTTAACCTTTTCTAGTTACTGTGCTCCCTTAATCGGAGTCAACGACTCACTCAGCAAAGGTGCACGAAATTCACTACTATTTGCATTTTGAGCGCATTTGGATTTGTATTTCGAATGGTGCAGAGTTCTGTCGAGTTGCGACTTGGATTAATACTCTCACCAAGCCGTTGTTGGTATTAGTGAGAGTACTCTCACCAAGGAGTGTAAGCAGTATTCCTATGGCCCTATTAGCAAACTAGCTAAATGTTGTGAGGTGGCGATTTGCCTCCTCACACTAATAAAATAAAAAAAACGAGGGTAGCCAGAAGCGTGGCCTTAACCTTTTCTAGTTACTGTGCTCCCTTAATCGGAGTCAACGACTCACTCAGCAAAGGTGCACGAAATTCACTACTATTTGCATTTTGAGCGCATTTGGATTTGTATCTGAAAGGGTG
>JBAMAX010003255.1:0-57017 GCA_037043745.1 Chymomyza amoena
ATTTTTTTTAAAAACGTTCACTAAAAGTATGCAACACTTTTTTTATTTATCTATATACTCGTATGTATATAAAAAAAACTTATAATTTACGTGTTACGGATGTTCTCATGAACGCGTCGTTAAATTACAAATCTGATTTTTGCGTGTGTTAGAGGTTGTCAATACGGAGGTTTTAAGCCTATTGACATGTTTTTGTGTGTATTGGTTCGTGAGATATCGGTGAATATCGGTTTTTGTGTGTATATTACCATATATAAAGGGTGATTCATTAAGACCTTTTTTTTTCAATAGGGATTTTCGTGTGGATCACGCGTGATCCATGACAGCTGTCAAAGGCAAAGTTGTTCAGTATTCATTGGCAAATCCTCATGGAAAGCCGAATGATCTTCCTGCACGTTGCCGTTTTAGTGAATGGGCTCTTGGTAAGATCGATGAATATCCGTTGTTTTCGACCAAAATTTTGATGAGGCCCACTTTTGACTCCACGGTTTCGTGAATAAGCAAAATCGCCGTATTTGGGGAGAAGATCAACCCGAAGAGGTTCACCAGCTGCCATTATATCCAAGAAAAACAACGGTTTGGTGCGGTTTGTGGGCTGGTGGAATCATTGGTCCGTATTTTTTTAAAAATGAGCAAGGTGCGAACGTTACCATCAATGGCGCACGTTATCGGACCATGTTAACGGACTTTTTGCTGTCTGAAATTGTTGCCCGTGATCTCGACGACATTTGGTTCCAACAGGATGACGCTCCGGTTCACATTGCCAATGAAACAATGGCTCTATTGCGAGGTCAATTTGGTGAGAGATTAATTTCACATACGGGACCCGTACCTTGGCCGCCAAGATCGTGCGATATCACACCGCTCGACTTTTTTCTTTGGGGTAAAGTCAACATTTTACGTGGACAATCCAGCAGCCAACATTACTCGTGCTATTGGCCAAATACCAGTTGAAATGCTTGAACGAGTCATGGAAAATTGGACCTTCAGGATGGACCATTTAAAACACAGTTGCGGCCAACATTTGAACTAAATTATTTTTAAAAAATAAATGCCATAAAATATCCTTTCGAAATCATAAATAAAGATCCCATCATTCCTTTGAAATTTGGATTTGCCAAATCATTAAAAAAAAAGGTCTTAATGAATCACCCGTTATATAAAAGAAACTTATAATTTACGTGTTACGGATGTTCTCATGAACGTGTTGATAAATTTCAAATCTGATTTTTGCGTGTTTTAGAGGTTGTCAATACGGAGGTTTTAAGCCTATTGAGATGTGTGAATATCGATTTTTGTTTGTATATTGCCATATATACAAAAACTGGTATTATTGTTACTCAATGTTCCAACATCGTTTCAATCATTGAGAATAGTGAAAAGCGTATTGTGTGCAACGTATTGAGAGGCATGTCAAAAATTGGATTTGTTGGAAAATTATTTGCACTGGGATCAAACTTAAGCAGATGCTGCTATTACTGCTTATCCATATCAAATACGTGTTCTATTTACGATTATTTTGGCAACAAGTTTTCCATTAAATCCACCTGAATTCAGGATAAAATATCAAGATTATTTATCAGAAGATATTTTGTTTCGAGTACGTCAAGCTAAACGTAATCCTGTGATGGAATTTTCGCCGGAAGCTTACAATGAAGCTTTAATTCATATTGAAGATCTATGTTTGGCGATGGCTAATAAAGCATTGGGACAATTGGGAATGCCGTCTCCTAAATGGATCAATGCATGATGTATTTCAATTGGAAGAAATGCAACGAATGAAATTAATTATCAATCTAATCGCACTGCCCAGGAACGTGAAGATCGCAATGAACGTAAAGGAAATCGGACAGACCCGTGAAGCGCGACATTCGACTAATACTGGTGCAAGTTTGAGTCGAGCTGCAAACTAATCTTAAAATCTTATATTTTTCCAGATAAGCTAACTAGAGAATCTTACGATGTTTATTCACTTTAAGAATATTCAAAAAGTTTGGTCAGGACAACGTCTGCCAGGCTCACTAGTTTATTGCAAAACCCCAAAAATTCATATATTTTTTATACCCTGTACCGTATGGTACGAAGGTTATTTAAGTTATGTATATAACGAAAATGTATGTTACATACAGAAGGAATCGTTGGAGACCCCACAAAATTACCTAAAATATGATAGGGGCGACTAGAAAAGTCGATATACCCATGTCCGTCTGTCCATCCGTCTGTCCGTTTGAACGCCTAGATCTCAGAGATGGTAAGAGCTAGAGTAACCAAACTTTCACATTAGATCCCAAATTATTTCATAGGAATAAGTTTATTTTATCTTTTCTGATATCGGGGTTAAATTATATAGCTCCCATAGGAGTGTTTCAGAGGACCTCGTTATTCTCAAAAGTGATTTTTGTACAAAAATCTGTATATTTTTTTTTGTTTATTGAGACATCGTAACCAAATTTGGCAATCGGAAGTTTCAAAGTTTCTAAGGAGTGTAATTTTGTTAGCATCGGACTTGATCATATAGCTCCCATAGGATGGATCTTTAAAAAAATCGATTTTTTAACAAAATTCGGTATTATTCGTTTGTTTATAGAGATGTAAACAAATTTGGCACTTCGGAGTTTTTTATAGGTCTCAAGTACTGTACCAAATCTGTTGACAATATTATATAGCTCCAATAGGACCTATCATTCCAAAAAAACGTTATTTATACAGAATTCGTTTTGTTTCATTTGTAAATATATTTGAAACAAGTTCGGCATTCAGATCTTTTTGAAATTACCAAAGCACTGTGTCAAACTTCATCAAAAGCAATAACGGATTTTATTGCAAGCTAGTGGTACAGGGTATACAAAAGTCGTCCGCACTCGACTTAACGTTCGGAATTTTTTTATATATTGCATGCATCTTATGTGTAATTTTCGCTAAACCACGGCGCAGGTGGAGCCATCTTTTCAATCATTTAATTGGGCTTTCATTGAGTAAGTTTTTCGCCAGCTCATATACTTTTAATTGATTTTTTGACGTAACTCTCGGTTCTCAACAAAATCGGTACAAATTTACAGAACTTGTAGGTATGAGTATACTTTTTTCCCAATAAAACAATGTTCCATTTTGAAAATTCTTAGAAGAAATATGCAAGAATACAATGTTTTCGAGAAAATAGATATAGAGTACTACACTGTCGGGCACCGCCTCGACTCGACGGTATTAATGAAACTTATATTTTGTTTAAAGAATTTAGCTCTTGACGGGGTTCCCATGACCGCATCCATGTTTCTCTCTCGCCTTTGAACATAACTGCTTCAGTTATTTATGAAAATAATTGGATATAGTTTTTTGTACTTTAACTAGCTTAGGCTCCTGAAGCCATTTCCGGCTTCATACATATGGTAAATAATAGACGAGTATCCAAGATTTGATAATAGTTTTCCATCGGTTTTCCACTTCGAGGCGCATATCTCTATAAATATATATCACAGCTCGGATAAAACTATCGGGTGTTCAATTTTTGGGGAGTCTGCTCAAGAAAACCACCCATTGAGACGCCATTGGTAATGGGTCATTATATTCGGAAAGCCCAGAAAACAGAGCACTTGGGCACTTTCAATATGGTTTGGATTATATATATTGTTTTTAATAAGTAGCGCTTAGGTTCACCTAAAATAGCAAATCTTATCGCCATTGGTTGACAATATTATATAGACCACTCACTAAAAAAAAAAGATTTTGGTACAAACTGTCCTTTTTCGTTTTTTTACGAAGATATCGTAATCAAATCTGTAAGTAACCCCGCATCCGATTAAATAATAAACAAACAAACAAAACAAAGTAAACGGGATGCCAAAATATTTTAATCCAAAAATTTGGAAACAAAACTAAGATACAACATTAAACATTCAGGAAGCTGTTGATGGTTCCAATGGCTAAACGGTTGCAGTTGTGGGGCAGTCTGGGGCCTTTGTAGCTTCGCTGTTTTTCTTAGGCTTCTCCGGTCTGTCGTAGGGCTTGGTGCTTACACGGACCTTTTTTGCTTTAGCCTGCCATGGCTTAGCAGATCCGCTAGGTCCGTGATTTTGATAGCCACTGGGTCCATCCTATTTAAAAGGGAATATTAGATAGTTGGTTTAAGCCGGACATGAGTCCTACTTACCTTGACCAAGTCTTTTTCTTCAGGTGTCAGTTCGCCCCATTCCTTCAGGCAACATAACTTAAGCTCTTCTTTGTTGTTGAACTCTTTAAGATTTCGAATAAACTTTTTGTCAAAGTCTTGTAATTCTTTCTCATCTATGTTTTGGGCAGTTCTACTTTCTTCGTTTCCCATTATTGAAAAAGAACACGTATAAAGATTGCAATTTTTACAATTTTAAAACTTATTTATAAAAAAAATTTAAAACTTATTTATAAAATTTATATTTGGACTACTTCCTTGTACTTTCGGTTTGAGACTGACTAAACTGGAAGTATGAGAATTAAGTTAAAGTTTGACAATAAACCAAAGGCACACTTTTTACGATACAAAATTTTGTAAAGTGATTTTGTACACTCTGCTAAAGTTTGTGCAAATCCAAATTTTCAGCTAAGATTGCTTATGACTTCTGCAAATCCATGTAACGAGACAATATCAATCTGAGGTCGTCGGTGTAGTCGAGATCTTCAAGATTGAATGCTGTACTATTACTTTTCCATCGCCTATTACAGAAGCTCATAGTGAATAATTAAGAATAGTAATGGAAGCAGGAGATATTCCTGTCTGACACCATATGATAACCCTATTGTATTTTAAAATAGCGCCTCTATTTAGGAGGTACGGAATCCTCATCTTAATTAAAGCTATCAAAAAAAAAACAAACAGTTTATCTTAAGCCACAAACCAGCAGGAAATGGTTGAAAAGATTGAGCCAAATATATTCGCCGTAGCAGCCAGTGTCGAAGAGGACCCAAAAATGCAATATGGCACCGATCAGCTGATAGTCACCGACAGCTGAGCCTATATCCTATAGGATATCCTTTATTTTGAAGCCAAAAATCAGCGCCAGCAATGACGAGACGAAACGATTTGGCTTCAAAAACAAAGGCGGAAACAATCAAATTTGGGCACATTATAATAATTAAGCCTAATTTATGATGTCATTAATTTAAAATAAATAAATTTATGTGTTGTTGGTCTTGATTAAAGGTAGCCCAACGAAGGCAGGCTGAAAAACTAAGCAGAGATATAATTACAAAAGCAGCTGTGAAGTTGAACACTTGGCCTGATTTAGTAAGTTGGTTGGCTTATAATTCACAATTAGTTCAAAATAAATAAAATATATACCTACCATAAATAAAACCTAATTAATAATAAAATATATATATTGGTATTGGTATTTTTTTGATACTTTAGAATGCTGCTATATCGAAAAATAAGTTTTTATTTTAACTTTTTTCATTATTTCATTTTACTATTTTTTGTTGATATATCCCAAAAATACATTTTTGGTTCATGGAAATGAGGAATTCCAGTTATCACTGAAACCAAACTGGACCATCTAAAGCTCTGCTTTTTTCTAAAGATGTTTATTTATTTTAGAAAGTATTATTTAATTTCTATACATTAGTTGTAGAATTTATTATTTACATTTTTAAAAATAATAATACATATGCATATATGCAATTCAAAAAAATTTAAAACAAAATTACATTTAATGTGTCAGTTAGTAATAAAAGGTGTGAGAAAAAAAAAATAATATCGTAAAATTTACATATGTTGCCACCAGAAGCGTTTTTGATAAAATTATTTAAAATATAGGTCAAGTCTTAACGACACATACTATCTTCTTTGTCACAACCTATAGAAGTTTTCAAAACATTATATTATAATAATATAATAATAATATTTACGAGGTTTCGTTCCTCGATTAAAAGACGGAACAGCTTAAATTTTCGTATAGTAGCTATATGAAATAGTGAACCCATTTTGTTCAAACTACACAAAAATGTGTAGAGTAATGTAAAGCACATGAAAGATATAAATTCATGTTAAAAATTTGATTTCAAACTTGAAAATTTGGCGCGGTGGTACAAGTTCTGGCAACAATAAAAAGATGAAGATAAACATTAATGCTTATTTCGAGTAGATTTCAGGGTTCTTATGAAATGAGTATCGAAGTTATTAAACATGGTTGGGAAATGTGTATTGATCTAAAAGGAAAATAACATGATGCATGGTATACCAGACTGCAATTATTTTTACGGACGGATCTAAACTTTATGATCAAGTGGTACGGGGTGTCTATTTGGAGTCGTTGGGCCTTAACGAATCCATCCATTTACCAGATCATTGTAGTATTTTCCAAGAAGAAGTCAGCTATAATGGAAAGTATTCTCATAATTAAGAATCGTGTTTTAACCGAAAGTGAAATTTAGATCTGTTAAGACAGTCAGGCTGCCTTTAAAGCTCTATAGTCAGTTAGGTTCACATACGTGATGGAATGTTATAAGGTTTTACGAGATGCTACGAAATTCTACTTTAGGTACCAGGTTACCGAGATATCGTGGGCAATTTTAAGGCAAACGGGGTACAACGGCAACACTTCAGCCGGATAAGGCGTTGATACCTGTACCACTAGCAAAATAATAAAAGTAAATTATTATTAGATAGAAGTATCATTTGTGATGCCAACTATAGATGGGGAGCAAACTGGAACCTGCTTTAGTAGAAAAACTTGGCCGCAATGGAGCTTGAATAGGACCAAGCAACTTTTAAAACTCAGCAGACTAGACATAAGAGCTACGATAGGGGCTCTTACTGAGCATTGTTTTATTGGTAAGCAGGTCAATAGATTGGGCGTGTTTGGACTACTGTAGAAGCTGTCAAGAGGTAGAGGAGAAGGTAACAGTGGAACACCTTCTGTGTGGATGCATGGCACTATGCAGGAGAAGACTGAATACACTGGGCTACGAAACTATTGGGAATATTACTGAATTTGCAGGAATCAAAATAAATAAGATTAATTCGTTTATTAAATTGACTGGTTGGTTCAAAGAGGGTACAGGAGAGTAAAGACTCCTAGGCCTAGGTGTGTCGGACGACAGCCACTTCTACCTACCTACCTACCTAGTTATAGCAAAAGTATCGAAATTCGCTACTTCCTCTTTTTAAATAATTTTTCGTACAATTAGGAACTAAATCAGTAGTTGCCAGACAGGACGAAGTAGGTAACCAACTAACTCCTGAGCTAGTTCGACTTCTCTCTAAGAAGCAACGACTCCGTAGGAAATTTCAGACTACCCTTCATCCTGCAGACAAGACTGTCTGTCAATGAAACTTAAAGTGGCACTTCAGACATTCAGACAGAAATTATTCGACACAAGAATAGAGGCTCTGGACTATAAGCTTGATACTGGATATAACCTATGGAAAGCGACCAGAAACATAAAGACACAACCCTATCGAATAGTTCCTCTAAGGCGTCATGATGGTACTTACTGCTCAAATACAGGGGAACAAGCAGACACATTTGCTAAGCACCTCGAAGAGCGATTTACGCCTTTTAAACTGGCCACGGATGAAGAAGTAATACAAACTCTCAGCATCATTGACACACCACTCCAAATGACGTTGCCTGTTCGTCCCATCCGATTAGATGAGATTGAAGAAAACATAACAAAGCTTCCGAAGTCAAAGGCCCCAGGTCATGACAGAATATGTCATGCTACCCTAGGAGCCTTGCCAAGGAAAGCTCTTCTTTTTATTACGTTTATTTTTAATGCAATAATGAGAACATAACACGTCCCTGCGCAATGGAAAATAGCTCTCATTACTATGATTAGCAAACCTGGAAAAGATGAGGCGGACCCAGAATCCTACCGTACAATAAGCCTCCTCCCCACTCTTGGGAGACGTTGATGCCTAAAAGAATCAATGAACATAACACTAATTTACCTGACCATCAATTTGGATTTAGAGAAGGACACGGCACCATCGAGCAGGTAAATAGAGTGGCTAACCATATTCTTAAAGCTTTCGACGAAAATGAATATTATTGTTATGGGATATTTTTCGACGTCAAACAGGCATTTGACAGAGTTTGGCTGATCGGTCTTTTGGCTAAAATTAAGATCATACTTCCTGCTTCGTACTTTGGAGTACCTCAAGGAAGCGTACTAGCGCCGCTTCTTTACAATCTGTGCACTTCTGACATCCCTGCTCCTACGGAGTTACGGCAGGCTGTTGTGAAGGACAAAATGCTAATCGCTTCATACGCTGACGACCTGGCAATATTTTACTCATCTTACTGTGAGTATGAAGTAGCTGACGGGATACAAGAGTACATCCACCTGCTTAAGAGCTGGACTCGCAGGTGGAATATTACCTTAAGTCCCACCAAATGTCAGTCAGTTTTATACACTTTAAAGAGGAAGACTCCATCCGCTATATGGCTAGATAACACTAGTCGACAATTTTCACACTTTTTTTCTCCAGAGAGAAGACTTATATTTTATGTTAGTGCAATGTTTCTGCATTCAAAATCGGTTTTTTTTATTATCCTCTTATAGCTCGTTTTTTTCTAGGACTTTTTTTTAGTGAAAAATTACCTTTTTCAAAAAAACGGTTGCGTATATGATGTCATAAAATCTGTACTAATTTGATTTTTCCAACATTTTTTTTTCCTTAAAAGTAAAATAGAGTACCTTTCCATAATGCCCTCAATCATCAAAATCGGTAACCTAAAGAAAAAACCACAACCAAAAATGTGTGGCGAAAGCCCAAAAATCACAACATGTCGGTAACTTTCTCTACAAATATCGCTATTTCTTTCAGAAAAAGTCTTTGACACCTAAGAAGTTAGCTATTTTAAGTTATTGGTCATAATATGTAGATGCGATTTCTGTTTAGTTTTATCTTTTTATGATAAAAATGGATTGATTTATTGAAGTTTTAGTAAAAATTATTTTTTCGGTAGTCGAACCACTCAAAAATTTTCGAACTCATTTTGAAACTGAAGTCATCTAAAATGTGCCAGGTTTTTGCGAAAATCGTTCAGAAATTACAAATCTTTTGATTAGCTTCGAATAGAGCACATTATTTTCTAAAAGAATTGTATCTAAAATCAAATTTTTCCTATATCAAAGATCCGAAAACATTTTAAAACCGAATTTTTTTTTCGGACGATTTTTTTTTGTCACTTTCAACTGCATTAGACCTTTCAAAAGTAGTTCACTCATCTATATTTGAATTTTAATTTTAATAGAAAGTAGGAGTTATTACCTTTAAAATAGGCCCTTTTTCGTTAAATTCGAGTTATCTATTGAACACCAGCAGTTCGATGCATCACCGCAAGTACGCAAAAAATCATGATTTCACCAAAAATAGACGAATTTGTTTTATGATGTTGACAAAAATGGACTATACGTTCCGGTATGATAATTGCGAACATCAAAAGATATTTAATTGTCAAATTCATTAATAAACAACCAAAACCAGTTGAATTTTTAACCAAAAATATTTTTTAATATTATAGTAAAAGTTACGAAATTCGCTACTTGCTGTCTTTAAATATTTTTTTCGTATAATGAGGAACACTTAGGTCGACTTTGGGATGGAGTTCGTATAAATATTTAGAACAGAATTGTAAAAATTAGTGAAAGACTTGTTAGATGGTGGACAACAACCTAATCCGGCTTACACTGCTCGGAAAATATCTAAAACAGGTCTAGATCTGCAAGTGTAACTATAAGAACAAACAGCTTTCCTATGTAAATCGACAATTCGGCAGAGGAATCGAATTCAGAATTTACGCCACTGTTTTGACTCATTCAAAAAAAAAAAGTTTTTTTTTTTTGCTTTGTTTGTTGTTGGGTTTTTGGCATAAAATTGGCTTAAGTGTGACCGTGCTGCCTTTGGTTTTTGGGCAATTGTTGCAATTGTCAAAGTCTCTGCAATACATTTTGACATTTGTTGACTCTTTCGCTTTGACAGCCATTAATCACGGCATTGTTGTTGTTGTTTTTGTCAATTTCAAATCCAACCATTACAAAGCGGGAGAGACAGAGCTGAGAGAGGCAGAGAGTGAGAGAGAGAGCGTAGTCAGAGAGCCTGATAAATGATGTTTCATATTTAAGCAGTGAGACACACACACATAACACCCCCTGACTCCCCTGCCTCACCCTGACAATTTAAATAATAAAATGTATGGGTGTGCCCAGCCCTCGTCCTGGCACCCTCTCACCCCCTGGAACCAGCCAGCTCTACGCATTCTGCATTGATTAATGAAACTTTAAAAAGGAATACGCGTCGTCTGTGTCCTTTGTCTAAGACAACCGCAAAACTTTACCAGCAACCGCTGCCGATAATATCTATCTATTCAATATAAAATACAATCGCATGCGTGTGAGTACAGTACAGTGGACACTCCTTAAAGTAGACGTCCGCATGGATTTGAGTATATAGAAAACTCGAGAAATAAAAAAATGGCTATTAAAATATTGTATTTTCATTGACGTAAATTAGATTTTTTTTAGTCCTAATTGGCTATTATTTCTTGGAAGAAAATATGAAACTTACGAACACTAAAATATCATTAGTATGAAAGTAATGGTTCAATTGTTTAAAAAAAAAAGGATACAGGATACATAATTTAAACAAAAAAATAAGACTGTGCAAATCGGCTAAGTCCAAAATTCTTAGAATCCTCTAATTCTTATAGCTAGTTGAAGTACCAAACGCTGCGCGAAACTTTTTTTAAAAAAGAGAGGCCAAGTTCCTGATGTTCGATTTTTTGGAGTAAATCCAGAATTGTTCAAAATTATAAAAACCGGCATAAAAGTTCAGCATTTTTATTTTTTTAACTCTTTATTTTTGGTAAAACACTTCTGGATTCACCCCCAATCGATTGAACCCTAATCTAGCTTCCGGATTCAGCCCAAATCGAAATTACCGATTCACACCAAATCGATTTTTTCAATACATAATAACGTTGTTCAGTTGGGTTGCAAAAATCGAAAGGAATCGTTGAGCATTTATTTAGTAGAGTCCAAATCCTTATCATCATATCTCTGGATATCACTGGAGCAGATGGCCTCAATAAAGCAATTTTATCTGGTCCCGTGGTTAAGTAGCATCTTTATTTCGTTCCACGATTTACCATATTCGTCAATTTATTTTAGAATCTAAGTAATTACCTTTGATTTTATTCGAGAAAATGTTGAAACTTTAGGAATACACAAACTTAAAATATACAAAATTTTCGAAAAATTATACTGGACAGAAAAATAGGTGTACTCGAGTCGAAGTATTATTGGAAACTTGCTTCGATTACGACATTTATTATAAATTGGTGTAATCGTCAAATGTCAACTCAGAAATCCATTACGGTGCGTTTCCGGATTCACACACTTCCGAATTCATTCCACTTTCCTCTAATATTAAGATGTCTTTTTTTTTAATTTGATTACAGGAAACTCCTATTATATTGTGATAATACATATTTGGGGCTAACTATTATTATGAACTATAATTTATGATACATCAAGTCTAAAAGGCTACTTTCAGCCTCAACGAGTGACTACTGTAATTGTCTAAGCTGATAGAAATATAGTTTCGACAAAGTTTGCCGTCTTATTAGAAAACGACGCCGCTCCAGGCCATAACAATAAAAGTCATTTATAGATTTCGATTCGTAGTTGGGCGACGACAACTTGAACACACACACACACATACTCGCACACACAATCACACACAAACACACACACACGTGGCGGAACATATGAGTACATCTTGGATAAACCGCTTGGGGGACTCCCTCGGCATAAGTTTTGGAATTGCATAGTTCTAGGCGCGCGCGTTTTTGTTGCGGCTCAATCTCCCACCCAACCCCAGGAGCAGCTCCAGCTACAGTTCCTTTGAGGCTGCTTATCAGCACTTTTGTTTTATTATGGAACCCAAGCTGTGCCGCAGTAGCTGGTCCTTTGGGTGGTGGTTCCCTTGGACAATTGTTTCGGGCTTCGAGTGGCGGCCTCGCCTTTTGTTTTTGTCTAGTGTCATAATCAGTATAATGCTTATGAAAATGTCTTTGGGCATTTCTTATCAGCAAATGTGTCCGTCGTCGTTGTCATTTTTCTTATTTTCCTCTCGGCCTTTGTTCGGGGAAAAATCTATAAAAATAATGTTTCAATTTGGCATGCCAAACGTTTTGTATGTCAATCATAAAAATGTTCAAAAATCTTTTCTTTCTCATTTTTTTTTTCCGGCACATAAAATATTACGAGCATTTTATGTTTAGATAAGCGCAATAATATTACTTATATGTTGTACAGGGTATGGAAGCTTCAAAACATGCTGAGTTGGGCTACAAATGAAAAGATTGATAGTCTATAAGAACAGGATGGTATTAAGTCTTGGCTAGAAAACGCAACTTTGTTACAGTACACAATGGGCATGCATAGCCAGATTTTAACCAAAAGTGCCCCAGAAGAAGGTCCAGATTTGGACAAAATTAAAGCTGAATATGATTTTATATATATTAACTTTTAGTTTTTTTTTTTAATTTTTTCCAATTTTAATCTGTATTATCATAAAAATCTGAGGAGGATCAAATATCCCAGAAAAACAGTTCAAACCTTTACGAATACGGGTGTAAAATGTTATCAATCTACAAAAATTATTTTGGAAATGCCAGATTTTTGGCCAAAATATGAGAATTTAGGCCCAAAGTGTGCTGTTTTAAATTCACATTGCCACAATCACAAATCGACGGCCCATTTAGAACAAAAATTGTTCCGTAGGTACCAATTGAAGAACACACCAGTTTAGCTACAATCTGCATACGTGGTACGGGTCGGTGTCTACCCAAATCCTCAGCTATCTTTGGATTTCGGCACCAGGTTGTATTTGACAATGCGACGCCAAGCCGAAGTTTATCTGATACTTTTGATGCTTAATACTCCCCAAAGAGCTTTCTAATTAGTCAGATTCGCTCCGTATGAAAGAATTATAGCTCTCTTTTGCTTCTTTAAGCTCTCTAAGGATTGGGATATCAGCCGCATTCAGATTGTATATAAACGGTGCAAGGACGCTTCCCTATTGCACACCAGCTCTCGCTAGCCTTTTCCACGAACAGAGTGTGAATCCTGCTCCCAGCTCCAAAAGTTCCTTATAATTCTTTTATACTCAGACGTCCTGGCTGATCAGATCACCCCTTCCAAATGGAATAGAAAGGAAGAAAATTAAGCCTTATCTGATCAGCCAGGACGTCTGAGTATAAACGAATTATAATTAACTTTTGGAGCTGGGAGCAGGATTCACACTCTGTCAACCACAGGTTAACATCAACGAACACTCCATTGCAGTATTCTTGATCATCAAACCTCTTATAGATTAAATAAATCTGCTACGTTCTTTCATGTTCAGCCTTTTCTACCATCGTTCCAAGGGTTAGAAAATGTGTAAAGGAAACCGATTTGCATCAGGAACGTTGCCTAATTTCTTGGGTTTGCGGACCATACCAGGTTGGGAAACTTTTTATTGGGCAGGACCTCAATTTTTTCTGTTGCTATCGCAGGATAGCATTGCATATAAAGTCTTAGCCCGAAGACTTGGAAGTAAAGAAAAATAATTTTGAATTTCATTTAAAAAAGACTCACAATCTATCAATATAAGTTGGAATCCTTATTTGACTAGCCTTATGGTTGCTGCCCTTAAAAAAACTTATTGCGATCTACAGAACAGTAAAAGAATATTCAAGAACGACGTTTTTAAAAAAAATGTTTGTAGCTGAAGTGTTCAGGGATCATAAGGGAACTTGTTCCAGATCTAAAACTGACAATATATATTGGTACAGTTTTTGCAAGATATTTTTTCCAACAAACTTAAGGTCATGATTCATATTCTGATTCAAATTAGATTTAAATTAGATTTAAATTAGATTATAAATTGTGTTATTCGAATTATTTTCAAATATCTCAGAGCAGATCGGTTTTTCGGAAATTAAACACATATATTTTGCTAAAGTCATTGAAATTATCTAAAAAATTAGTCCTCTATCCATTTTTCTACGAAAGTAATTTTTATTATTGGTTCAAAAATTATAACTATACCATCGACATATACTGTAAATAATTTTTTGGCGTAATCAGTTAAGTTTATTTTTTTTGATTTAAAATAATTAGCTTGAAGCAATTTCCTAAACAAGTTCTTGTGGATTTTTACACTGCTATCGAATTTCGCGCATCTGGGCTATTTGGGTATATGTGCCCAACTAGCATGCTTTTGTTATTGTTCTCGATGACTGTACTTAGTTTCAATGTCGTGAAGAATAAGCGCAATATTTTACTTCATAAGCATCTATCAACTTGGCTGGCTCGAAAAAGATTTATTGAGGAAGCTCCTGCGAATAAGGTTTCTATTGTGGAACCCCTGCTAAAGACCAAGCAGTGTGCTCTCTATCAACTTCTGTTATCACATAGGAAAGAAGACGAGTGTGATTCAGAGACTTTGGGAGCAACATTTTTATTATTCTTAAAAGCTGCTGTATTTGTATTTGTTATTGTTGTTGGCCAAGTGATCAGCTGAGCATGTGAAGCATGTCAAGAATTTTGCTGGCTTGTTTCAGAGAAATTTCAAAGATATCCTCAAATCTGCACACGCTTAAGGAAAGAGAGAGAGTGAGACTATTTTGAATTCCAGCTTTGAAGTTGCTGCAGTTGTTGTTGTTGCTGTTGTTGTCGTTGTTGTCACATTACAAAGACAAAAGCTTAAATATTTCTCTCTTAACTCTTTAGCTGCTGAGCCTAAGCAGGAGTCGCTCTCTTTGTCATTGGAACCAAGTTATGCCGAATATTTGCATAATTAAAAGATGAAAAGAGAAAAAGAGTTGTGCCAGAAAACTCATTTTAATTAATTAAGCATGAGAGCAGGAGAGCAGCAAGGAATTTGTCAAGTGTTCTTGTAACCGGAGCTGCTCAAGAGCAGTATCTGATGGATGGCTGGGATGGGTGGGATGGGTTGGGTTGGATGCTGCCCACAGCTGCTAGGTGGTTGCAGCTGAGGTGGTGGTGGTTGTTGACTGGCATTTCATCAGCGTAATAATCATAATAATTATTGTTTTAATTGCTTCAACAATGCCTTTGTTTATTTTAAATTAAAACAACAACAACAACAACAACAATAGCACTCAGCATGGACACTTGATATAGCTACCGTTAGCTTGCTTTACCTATATACTTTATAAGGTGGTTGGTGTTGAAAGAGTATATCAAGTTCAATCCAATCTATGTAACAAAGAGGAGCAATCATGTCCGATTTAATAATAAGATAGAGGCAAAGATATAAAGATATATAGCCAAATTCTAAGCGTAGACTACGAATGGGCCAACATCTAGAAGTCCTTTCGCTGGCTTGTTTTAATGGCTATGCTCCACAGTGAAAAGACAGGAGTATAAGTATGTTTATTGGGTGGGCTGTTGATTTGTTCGTTAGTTGCATTTTATTAATTTATTTATTTTTTGTTAATATGGATTTCAACGGTCTCCATTCTGACGTCAGAGCTGAAGTTTAAACTTCCAGAACCATTGCCGTACCATTCTGAATCAGATCTGGAAGAAGTAGGTACCACTATTACGTCGTATGGCGCTCTCTTTCAGTTCAACGAACCTCTCTTTAGCCCAACAGCTTTTTAGGATTTTGTCTATACATGAACTGAAAGGAAACCGCCTATACAGTGTGATCCCAAGGTAAACGGTTTCTTTTTGCAGTAAAAGAGGTTAGCTTTTCGTCTGACTTTTTTTTTCTAGCCCGAATAGCACTCAAGGCAATCTTTCACCTCCAAATGTAGCTCTCAAATATGTCGCCCTGAATCCCATCGGCTACTTCAAAATTGCCAAATTGTTTGGTAATGTTGCTATCAACATTTATTGACTAATTTTTTTAGTTTCTTAGGGATTGGCATAACCGACGTATATAGTTCGTTAAGGAACTGTGCTAAAACGCTTCCCTACGTTACACCCACCTATCATTAGATTAGCCGAGAATATGACATCTTTAGCTTTAACTTAGAATCTTCTGACAACTACGTATAAAGTAAAAAAGTTAAGATATAAAACTGATAGCAAGATCTTGATTTTTTTCTGTAGACCATCAATTCAGACTTTATAAAAGTACTCATTATTATAAAACGCTTGAAGAAAGATTCCTTAATTGAACACAAATTAATGTTCTGGAAGAAAGTCTGGAAAAAAGTCGCAATCAGCTAACCTGTTGACCATCAAGAAGGTAATTTAAACATCTTTTTAAATTGTTTTCACCATTTTTAGAGTTATTAGCTTTTTGGGCGAACTTAGCGATTTTTATCTTGGCAGCTGAATAGATTTTTTTAAACTCAACCATATAATTTTTGACTGTTCTAAACGAAGGAACTTAAACTCATAACTAAAACTTTTTAAATAAAAAAAAGTAACTAGTACAGGCTTGGCCATCTGTAAGTTTGGTTGTTAAAAACTGATAATTTGGGACCTAGGCGTCCAAGGTAGATGCTTTTCGAAATATGTCAAGTTAAAAATTACTTACTTTTAGTCATGGATCATTTAACAACTGAACAATGCATAAAAGTAGTAGTCTTTTTATTATTATATGAAAAGGTCTTTCGTCGGGAACATTCGCCGAGCGAAGTGACTCATCAATATTATAATCTTTTCTGGCAATTATAATGCGTAGAATATATTGTATCTCTTTATCGGTATTTATCATTCATTAAGAAATTGACAGCCAACAGTTTCAAAATACTCCTATTCTTAAAATATTATCTTGTAATCTAATATTAAAGACATTTTTGTATCAAATATGATGCAAGAAGCCTAATTTCAACTTTTACATGGTAGACACGTTCCAAAAAAACATTGTCAAAAAGACTTTGAAGTAAATCCATAAGTTGCTTTGAAAATAAATTGGAAATGGGAAATCCCTAACTAGATTAAGGTGCATAAAAGTTTAGGCCAATAAAAATATTTTTTCTTTCAAATTTCAATCATAAAGCTTTTTTGTAAAAATCGCATAAAATCGTGTAAAAACGGAAACCCGAATCAAAACCATATAAGAAAGTAACGAATTGGTTGTACTATATTAAAATGTTGTTCAGTTTATTTTCCCTATAAAGCAGTAGAGTGTCAAGTGTTTAAAAGTTATTGCTGGTACAAAAAAACAACCTTAAGTCCTTTGCCGCCCCACAGCACCCATAAAAAAACACCAATCCTGTGACCCCATTTGCACCCACACCAAGCCAAAAAAAGAGAGGCCCCCCAACTTATAAGCTACTTGTTACAGTACATAACAAAAAGTTGAGCTTCAGCCGGGGCCAGGGGCGTAGTAGGAGTGGCCAAATGTCAAATATCCGTCGGTGTCGTCGTCAACGTATCCTTCGTCGTCAGCGTCGTTAACATCGTCGTTAAGTTTCTTGACGACGTTGCGTGTGCGTCGGCATATTTGACTTTGCCTCTAAGCTCTCTCTCTCTCATGCTGCTGCTTTTGGCGCTGCCGCCGCTGGCTGTGGAGAGAGCAGTGTTAAAATGTTTACGCCCACTTTTTGTTGTTATTACAAGTAAATTGAAGCTTGCTCCTCCGCCTACTCCTCTACTCAACACACTGCCACCCCCAACATAAACAACAACAACAACAGAAAGCTAAGAAAATGTGACAAGTGAAATTTTTAACAGCGCTCTGTTAAGTCTTTCTTCTTGTTTTTTTTTTTTAGTTTTATTCTGTTAACCGTTTATAGGCGGGGCGCCTTTGCAACTGTTAACAAAATAGTTGTGCTTTTTTTTCTCTTATTATTTTTAGCTATCTGATGCAGACAAAAACTATTATGTGTGTGTGTGTGTAAGGATATGTGAGTGTGTGTGTGTTGGGAGAGAAGAGAGACGGAAGGAAAAGCGTTTGACTGCAACTTGCGCTTTAAACTTTTGTTGCTCATTTGTTTATACCCTGCACTCAGAGCATAAAAGCTAATGTTATTTTTTTGTGACGCCTAAAGGTATAAGAAAAAGAGATATTACTGAAATGTTAAAAACAACAAAAATAAATTTATCAGCACCCTACAATAGAGGCCAAAAGTATTTTGACTAAAATTTGCGAAACGTATTACCGCTTATATCTTCAAACTAAGAGAAGTTACGAAATCTATTTAACATTTGAGAGATAGAATATACAATGGGCTTTAAGTGAGCTAAAAATTGACCTAATAACGATTTGCATTTTTATAATATTTTATTTTTAATGTGAGATGATGATTTGTTAGGTGGTCAAAAGTGTTTTGGCAATGCGATTAATTACAATTCCTTTGATTCCCGTAAGGTAAAAACATTGTTTGACAACTTTAAAAGTTGTTTTTAGTTATTTTTAAGGATTATAACCAATTTTCTTGCCCTTTGGTTTTTTTATAATCGACGAAAAACCTGAATTCGGTCAACTTGTCCGAAATGAAATAGTCACGAAATATAATGCCGGTTCCCGGTGGAATATCAAATTAGATTCTGCAAAATGCTTAGATAAACCATTTACGAACAAATTATGAGGCAAAATAAAACGTATTCTATAAATAATACAGCCAGTTCAGGCAAAACACGCAAAAGGACGCTATAGAGAACGTCATTAAACTAAGAAAATTTTAGAAAAATTATTATAATAATTTATAATCTTTCAATATTTAAATAAAACTGTAACATTTAGACTCATTTAGTTCAAGAGAAGTGTTTCTACTCTGTAGAATTTCTCGATTTTCCAGCCAAAACTTAAAGTTTAGTCTTTCAACGTTTTGGGTATGCCCAGTTTCCGCTGGGCCAAAAAAGTTGCAAGTTTTATCAAAGTCTATCTAGAATTTCGAGAGTAAAATACAATAAATTGTATAAATTTTAACCTACTATACAAAAGCTCTACTAGAAACAAACTACTTGTAAATAGATCGTAAATGTCTGGATGCTATAGATGTTAGCTCGATAGTGCTCAACCATCGATAGTGCCGATAATACTATCAATAGTTCTCCAATAATTTTCATAACACCAAAAAGCAAAATTTGCGCGTTTATTTGTGGCGTCTGCTAAAGAAATATTTGTGAAAAAATTTATTTAAACAGTTATACCTCAATAAAAAGAAATGCATCGAGGTATAATGCCTTCTTTTAAAGTACAGTTTGAACTCGGTAACCGCAACTAATAAAAATCTAGGTAATTGCACTTATTGAGGAGGTTGCAACCACCGAGGAAAAATATATAGCTAGAAAAATATTTTTTTTAAACATCTCGATTATTGTTGTCTGCACTTTATTCTTATTAATGTTTATTATAATAGCTCTTTTAGAAATAGGAAAAAAGGTTACAATGCTATATTTCTTAGTGTTGCAAAAATCGAGGAATTGCTTGTATCGAGTATTGCGATTACCTAGTTCATACTGTAGCTATGAAGTATAATATTTATTTGTTTTGACTATGTGTCGAATTTAAGGAAAACGTCGGGACTTCCTCACACTCAGTGTTTCGAGGGCACGGACTCGAAGAAAGATTTGGCGACCGAGAGGCAAACACAAAAAAAGAAAAGTAAAATCTCACAAGTATGGAAATACTATAAAACGTCAGATGACAAAAAATTGGCAAAGTGCATTAACTGCGGAAAGGAGTGCCTCAGCGGAAATACTTCAAATTTGCACGATCATCTGAAAAGATTCCATCCTGGCTTGAAAAATCATATCCCAGATTCCAGCACTCCAGCTGGAGGTATTTCGGCGGATACTGACAATATCGTATCGACAAGCGGCAGTTGTAGATAGTCGATGCATTCTGTAGCTTCGCCTAAATGTTTCGGAGAGGCGAACCAGGCTCAAGGAAAAAAATGTGAACATTCTTTAATTCTTGAACCAAAACTTTTGGATCAAAAATCATTAACATCGTATATGAATTTCCTTGCTTAAATTTTAAACCAAATATGTATATTATTGTGGACGGGACTATCGTCGACTATCGATAGTACTATCGTCAACTAACGATGCTTGTGAAATTACTATCGTCGACTATCGATGGCGCCGACTATCGATAGTTCTCCACCACTACCTGTAAATAGATTGGTGACAAAGCCACAATTAATAAAATATGCTCTAAAATTACAACTTGAATTAAGAATTCACAAATTTTTTAATCTTATTTAATACAAAATTTTTCTGTAATAGAATTTCGAACATAATAACAATAAGTGCAAAAATTCTGAAATTAAGAAAAAATTGCTTTAATTTACAAAAAAAAATCTTTGTTTTATGTAATAAGAATTTTTTCATCAAAAGCATTTTAAGCATACTAATAATAAAAATTCTAAAATAAGAAAAAAATCAGTTTTAATAAAAAAAATTAAATCTTTCTTTAATCTAGAAGCAGTGAAAAAATGCAGAAAAAGAATGGCCTGAATATGTATGACAGGAGCTATGCGCACCAGTCCTACTGCTGCCTTAGAAATATTAAGGGAGATCACACCGCAGGATTGGGAGGGTAGGGGACGACTTTAGCCTCACCAAGAAAGAGGCTGTAGATCTAGCAAAGGATATGCCTATGCTTCTGCAGCCAAGGGATGAGCTGCTTGCTGAGTACAGGTTCAATCAATATTTTGATACCAAACTCAGCACAAAAGAGGCTTGGACCTCTCTAACGGCAGTTCACCCTATGAAACCACATACAATAAATTGGTACACAGACGAATCAAATATTATGAACCTCTAGGCAGACACACCAGCGTTTTCCAAGCTGAGGTTTGTGCTATTGGAAGGTGTGCAGAATTCAATCTGCAAAAGAACTACCATGAAAAGGATATTTCCATCCTGTCTGATAGTCAAGCAGCAAAAAAGGCATTAAGTAAAGCCAAGATTAAATTAAGGCTGGTTAAAGAAGTGAGAACATCACTGGATAATTTAGGATCCAGGAATAAGCTCACGATTAGATGGGCTCCAGGGCACAACAATATTCCTGGAAATGAACTAGCAGACAAACTTGCAAGAACCGGTGCAGCAACACCGCTAATCGGTCCTGAACCACACTGTGGGATTGGTAACCACGTGGTACGGGACCTACTAAGAATAGAGGAGAGTAAAAAACGACTGCTTTACTAGGCGCAGATACCAGGTATAAAACAATCAAAACCCCTCCTCTCCAATTACAACCGTAAGAGGTGCAAAGTCATGATAACGCACGGGAAGAACACCTTGAGAATCATGACGGGCCTTCTGACGGGACATTGTAGGCTCCGCAGCCACCTAAACAAAATCGGCATTGTGGATAGTAGACTATGCCACTTCTGTAGCATAGAGAAAGAAACTTCTTCGCATATAGTATGTGAATGTATGGTACTCGCCGGTAAAGGAAACAAGCTCCTGGGCATGTACATTCTCCCACCAGAGACCGTTGTTACTATAAGTCAAAAAAAAAAAAATACTGCAATACATGCAGGCCTAAGGACTTTTGGGAGAGCTCTAAGCAATACAATAGATCCACCCGAGTCGCAGTTCACTTATACACCCAATAATAATAAAAATTAATCTAGAAGAATCATTTTTTCTTTAAATGAATTTTGAACATACTTTTAATAGGTACAAAAGCGCCAAAATTAAAAAAAAAATCTGCTTTAATTAAAAAAATTAAATCTTTATTTAATCTTGAAGCACAATCTCAAAAAAATAATATCGAAATCGTTTACATTTACAAAGATAACCTTAAATGGAAATAAGTCGGTTTTTTAGTTTCGGTAATTTGTCAAAAGCTTCGAAAATTTTATCATGAATTAATAGCTTAAAAATTGATAGCGAAAATAATAAAATCTATGCTAGATCCTCGATCTTTTCAAAATAATATTTTAAGCAATTTTTTTTTAGCAATTTTTGTACACACTAAAAAAACTTGATTTTAGATTCCAATATTATGCATTAAAAGCTTTATCCCTTGAAACGATTATGTTTCCTTTATTTCGAACTTTATTTTAAACGTGGCTATGATATATAATATGCACGAATCAACATTTAATTGAGTTGTTTCTATCACATTATATGTAGCTTCTTTAAGATAATTATGAATGGTAAATACTTTGAAAAAACATCTTGAGAACTAATCTAAAGAATATTTTACATATTATAAATATTACATATTTTTTTATTTTAATTTAGGCTCAAAATGCATATGAAATAAGTTTAATATACATATTTCATGAACACTTAATTTATTCAAGAATTTCAAGCTAAGCTCCTCAAGATGTGGAAAGAATAAAAGAATGCTTGAAAAAGTTTCGGAATTCTGCGTCTGGGGATTTTGTACTTGCAGCCAAATCAAATGTGGATTAACTAGTGTCAAGTACGATATACTTAATTTTTTCTAAGCCTTCGTATACTCTTCTTTCTTTACAGTGTAAAGATAATATTCCCAATTCCAATCTTTCCTCATAAAAATTTTCGACTCGCTAAGTACATCTTTAAAGTAAGGGAATTAAAAAGTAAAGAGTATATTTTAGTCGGCATACCTCTGTATTCTCCACCCCATTTGTGTTTTTTTTTTCGCTTCTGTTACGTGCAATGAACTGTTTTGTTTTATTATCCGTCTCACATAACTATTCGTAATTTACAGTTTAAGTTTGCAATTTTTTATACAACATGTCTGTCTCTTTTACACTTCCCGATTGAGCTCTATTTACATATATAATGTGCTCTTTTTAATGATTTAATTAAAACTTTGACATGCCAAGTAAAACGAAGGGTTGCTTGATGTTCTTGTTATTGTTGTTGCATTTGTTATTATCTCAGATTAAGCATTACCAAAAATATTCCCTGAAAAAAGTTTCAAACTTGCCGTTCTAAAATGACAGATGATAGGTCATTCTGTTCTCCGGAATCAAGAAAAAATTGTTCTAAAAAACAATACGCCGCCCCATCGCATTCCAAAAGAATACAGTTTGGGAAGGTCTTTTTTACAATTATAGGCATTTGGATAAATTTTTATTATTTATATATAGAATTCAGTGCGATCCGATTAAGATAAGAAATTATATAAAAAACCACGGCAAAAAAAGTCAAATTTATTTTGAGAAGACTAAGATTATTGAATCTTGACAATATCTTCCCCCGTTTCTCGGATTTTGACCTAACCTTTCAAAATTTGGCTCTGACAGAACGATGAGTCATTACATCCAAATTGTATCGATGCAGACCGCCCAACTCCCAATCGATTTACCGTGTCATCTCCTGCACCCCTCAATATATGAGCTGGATATTTACCCCATATACTTTAAATGGATTTTTTGACGTAACTCTCGGCTTTTATAAAAGTCGCTACAAATTTGCAGAACTTGTGGGTATTTATATAGTTTGCTCCAAAAAAACAATGTTCTAATTAAAAAATGCTCAAATGGAATATGCAGGAATACCATTTTTTCGAGAAAAAGGTAAAGGGTATTTCAGTGTCAGGCACCACCTCGACTGTTATAAAATTTTAGTTGTATAACTTTTAATGAAATTTCTTCTAAATATTTAAAGAAACTTATATTTTTCATTAAGAATTTAGTTCTTAACGTGAGTCCCATGACCGCACCAATGTTTCTCTTTCGCCTTTAAACGAACTAAATCAGATTTTTATGAAATTAGTTGGATGCAGTTTTTGTACTTTAAATAGCATAAGCCCCTTAAGTCATTTCCGGCTTCATACAATGAACATAATTTTTTTTTAAATTTGGTAAATGGCAAACGATTATCCAGGATTTGGTCATAGATACGATTTTCCACTTCGTAGCACATATCTATATATATCTCTGATAATCAGAGCTCGCAAAAACCTACCCAGCAATGATTTCAACTTTTGGGGGGTCTGCTCAAGAGAACCACCCGTTGAGTCGCCACTGGCAATGGGGAACCAAGTTTTGCCAACATATTCGGAAAGCCTATAAAAAAAGAGCATTTGGGACTTCCAATATGGTTTTGATTATCTATATTGTATTTAATAAGTAGTGCTTAGGTTCACCCAAAGTAGCAAAACTAATCGCCATTGGTTAACAATATTACTCAAAGAATAACCAAAAAAAATTCGATTTTGGTACAAACAGTCCTCTTTCAGACTCCGCGTCTGGTAAAAAAAATAAATAAACAAAACAAAGTAAACCGAATACAAAATATTTTAATTCAAATTTAATTCTCACAAGGCAACAAAATTTGGAAACAAAACTGCGACATCCACATAAAATAGGACATCGCACAATTTCAACAAAAATCTTCCGAGTAACTTATTTTATCGCCAAAGGTACAAACCGTCATCGCGCTAAAAATTGGAATAGCTTAGCATAAAACTAAAAATTAATTGTATTTAAATTTTACTTGTTTGCAATAAGCCTGTTTCTCCTCCTGGGAGAGCTCAGTCCACGTCTTCATGCAATCTTCGGCTAATGTTTTGGGTTCTATCTCCTTATTATCTTGCCGTTGCTTACGCAAGAAATTTAGAAACCCATTTATGGTACCAATTTGTAAGCGGTTGCAATTCTCTGGCTCTTTTGCAGCATCTGTGTTCTTCTTTGGCTCTACCGGCCTGTCGTACGGCTTGGCCCTTACACGGACCTTCTTGGCTTTGGCCGTACGTGGCCTGGTAGATCCGCTTGCTCCCTGATTTTCGTTGAAATTGGCGCTGCAAGTGGGACAATCCTATTTAAAACGGAATGTTAGATACTTGTTCTTAGCTGGACATGACTCCTACTTACCTTGAAACAGGCTTTTACTACAGCAGACAATTTGCTCCATTCCTGCGCGCAACGTAGTTTCAGGTCTGCTTCATTTAGATCTGGATAATTTGCATTTAGCAGTCTTTCGAAGACACGAAATCCCGGCTCATCCTTGACTTGCTCATATTTACTCTCGTTGCTGCCCATTATTGAGAAAAAAAATATGGGAATTTAAATTTTTATTTTATAAAATTTATAGAATTGCGACTACTTTCAAGTAGTTTCAGTAGAGAGACTGACGAAACTGGAAGTATGAGAATTAAGTTAAAGTTTGACAATAAACCAAAAGCACACTTCATTCGATATATAATTTTATTGTTTTTATACACTCTACTAAAGTTTAAGCAAATCCAAATTTTCAGATAAGATTGCTTATGACTCCTGCAAATCCGTGTGACGAGACAAGTTCAATCTGAGGTCGTCGGTGTAGTCGAGATCTTCAAGATTGAATGGTGGCGCTTTACTTTTCCAGCGCCTAGTACATAAGCTCATAGAAAACAATTAACAATGTAAATGACGGTAGTAGACAGTCCTGTCTGACATAATATGACAACTCTATTGTGCTTTAAAATGGTGGCAGTATTTAGGAGGTGCGGAATCCTCTAATCTATATTAATTAAAGATATAAGGTATTTTGCATAATGTATGTGGTGGCCAATGATAGTTTTTACAATTTTTATGCTCTAGAAGCTGTCAAAGAAACCAATGTTAAGCCACAAAACCAGCAGGAGATGGGTGAAAAGATTTAGCCAAATATATTCTCCAATCAGCTGAAATTCACCAATAGCTAAGCCTCTATCCTATAGAGTCCATAATATAACATTTATTTTGAAACCAAAAATTTTATTTCTTCCGCTTTTGTTTTTGAAGCCAAATCTGGGACTGTTTCTTGCCGTCATTACCATTCTTAATTGTTCTCTTTAAGGTTCTATGCTAGGCGCTGGAAAAGTAAAAATCCACCATTCAATCTTGAAGATCTCGACTACATCGACGACCTCAGATTGATATTGTCATCAGCAATCTTATTTGAAAATTTGGAATTGCACAAACTTTAAAAAATTTGATATCGAATGAAGTGAACTGCCCAAAACATAGATGAGAAAGAATTACAAGACTTTGACAAAAAGTTTATTCGAAATCTTCCAGAGTTCAACAACAATGAAGAGCTTAAATTATGTTGCCTGCAGGAATGGGGCAAACTGACACCTGAAGAAAAAGACTTCTTCAAGGTAAGTTAGACTCATGTCCGGCTTAAACCAACTATCTAATATTCCCTTTTAAATAGGATGGACCCAGTCGCTATCAAAACCACGGACCTAGCGGATCTGCTAAGCCACGGCAGGCTAAAGCAAAAAAGGTCCGTGTAAGTGATAAGCCCTACGACAGGCCGGAGAAGCCTAAGAATAACAACGAAGCTACAAAGGCCCCAGACAACTGCAACCTTTTAGCCATTGGAACCATAAATAGCTTCCTTAATGTTTAATGTTGTATCTTAGTTTTGTTTCCAAATTTTTGGATTAAAATATTTTGGCATTCTGCTTACTTTGTTTTGATTGTTTATTTATTACTTACTCAGATGCGAGGTTACTTACAGATTTGATAACTATATCTTCGTAAAAAAACGAAAAAGGACAGTTTGTACCAAAATGTTTTTTTTTTTTGGAGAGAGATTGGACTATATAATATTGTCAACAGATGGCGATAACATTTGCTACTTTTGGTGAACCTAAGCACTACTTATTAGGTATTCGAAAAAATTCGGTTACAAATTGTTGCTTCATAGCATTTAAATGTTATTTTAAATGTTAAATATTATTTGATTCTAAAAAAATAAAGTTAGTTCAACAAAGTCAAATGGAGCAGCTGCAGGATGCCAGCACCCATCATATGACAGCCAAAGTTATTTCGGCTATCAAGACTATGAGCAATACGCTGGAGGAGGCTATTAAGAATGCGGGTCTGGAAACGGAGATACATAATATTGTCTCTAATATAGTGCGTAGTAGCGTGTGTAAGTCGGAGGAAAAGTTAGTGCCCAACATGCAGCCATCGAAAACCACACCCAGCGATCCCTTAGGTTATTTGAAGCGTGCAGGGGTCTTATGGGAGCGTCGCGTGGGGAAGACCCTTAATGCTATGTGCGCCGCACTGAAGGTTCCTCTGCATGGCCAGCCACGCATAAGCAACGATCGAGAGAACTTTGTTGCAAAATGGAATGAGCTGAGCAACTATACCTTGGATCTCGCCAAGTACCGCCCTGTTTATGCGCCCAAGGACCTACTACAAGTCTTGCTTTCACTCAAGGGACCAGCCCAAACTGCCAAAAATACCGAGTTTGTCCAAATACCACAATGGGAATTCTCACACATCGCGCTACCCGTCAAGAATCTCTTCGAGCTACGCACACATTACGCCGATTTGCTGAGAGTCGATAGCTATATGGGCGTGAACGATTACAATGTGCAGTGCAGACGTATTTTGGAGGGCAGGCATGCGCCTTTGTGCCAGCAGTTCTTGAAGAAGGGATGCACGCCTGCTCCATATCGGGGTGCTCTGTGGGCAGCCGTTTTGCATAACAAGCTGCATGACTACGGCATTGACTACTGGCAGAAGCTGCGCAATAGTGTCTGGACCACCGATCACATTGTCGATAAGCTAGTCTTTAAGGATATACAGCTGACGGCCTCCAACGATGATCAGTATTTTGTTTTCGAGGATGTGCTCTATCAGGTGATGTTGTGCTTCTCCCGGGATACCGACATAGCCAACTGCTTGGAATATGAGAACTTTCCGGTCAAGGGCAAGACCTATGAAGTTCCGCCTTCTGGAGTGGTGCCTTTTCATGGCATTTCCATGTTTGCTGCACCTTTTTGTTACCTGTATGATTCGCCCGTAACTCTGTATTATGCCTTCCGTGCCTTCTATATACGCTACTGCCACCGATTAACTACGATTAATACGCATCCCCAGGGAATTGTCAGTCTCTGTTTGCTTTTTGAGAAATTACTGCAGACCTATGAACCACAATTGTGGTCACATTTCAGGGAGCTGAAGATACAGCCACTGCGCGTTGTTTTCAAATGGATAATGCGTGGCTTTTCGGGTCATCTGCCTCCGGATCAGCTGCTAGTGCTATGGGACTTAATGCTGGGTTTTGATAGCCTGGAAATATTGCCACTTTTTGCGCTTATCATACTAAGTTTTCGTAAGGAGAGTTTAATGCAGGTGTCGTCACTGGATAATATTGAGGCTGTACTGGCGGACTTAAGCTCTATTAAGGTGCTACCCTTGGTGCAATTGGCTTTAAGTCGGGACTAATATTAAATGTTTTTGATGTATTACTAAATTTGTACGTTAACAATAAAGTAGCCAAGATAAGTTATGCTGTATATCTGGTAGGATTGGAAAGGTCAACAAATAACAAGATTCGGACAAGCAAGTCAATTAAAACAGCCAAAATTGAACAACAAAAACCACACACATCTTTGATGAGCCTGCAGAAACAGAGGGAACTTGGCTGGGAAGTTTTGATGCATTCACCATATAGTCCGAATCTTGTACCTTCAGATTATTATTTGTTTCGATTTCTGCTTTCCGAATATGATGCCAAAAATTGGTTACGCATTACCAGTGGCGTCTCAACGGGGGCTTTTCTTAAGCAGACTCGTCAAAAGTTGAACGCATGGACCGATAGTTTTATTCGAGCTATATCTTTATGTAGATATGCTCTTCGAAGTTATCCACAGTAGCTGAAATTCGAAGAGTTTAGTTTTCTGGCAAAATCTAAAACTTAAAACCTGGCCGACATATTTGCTGTCTGGACCTATGTGAGCCATATAATCAACTTTTAGCGACACCTACCGTAACTCAATGTATCTCTCTGCTGCAAGTATCCTAGCAACCCAACAAGAACGATATAAGCTTTGTTACCGGAAGTCGCAGAATAATCTTTGACTGCAATTGAAAATAGCTATCCCCCAAAACGAATAATGAGTGGACAGTGTGTAGGTAACCGAGGAAGATGTTGAACGAAGTGGAGATGAGTGGATGGGGTCTATCAAGATGCAGAGGATTTAGGCCTAAGATATTAGAGAACACAAGTCCGAGATCGCGATGAATGGAGGCAGGCAAAGGACCCGCCCTACGATGATGATCAATCGAAAGTCTTCTATGGACCATGGGGGCCAAGGCCAACATCCAGGAGCGGATTCAGTGCGTTTGTAATATATAGAATTATAATTCTGGATGCACATCCTTTAATGGAAAGCTACAAAAGTGGAACAACTTTACCGGCTAGTCATTGGAAAGTTTTGAGCCTATAACAAAGCTGCAACTGGTAACAAGGATAATGTTGCCACAAAACTGTTACTTTGAAGTAGTTTCCCAAACAAAAACCAAAGCCAATTTGTATGCAGACGCCATAAATTAGCGCGCCAAGCACAAAAACTTGATTGGGACAAGACCGACTCAGACCCAACTCTCTATATAGAGACAAAGAGAAATAGATACTAAGACAGACGATTCACGTGCGCCACTCATTTGTCTCGTGTCAGCCGGAGACTCCACCAAGGAGACTAGTGGGTTGGGTTGCCCGTAGAACTTTCGTAGCGGGGCACATGGAAACTTTTTAATCTCCTACGATTATTCTCGCATTTGCCATTTGTTTACACAAACACACGGCCAGAGTCATGGCTAATTCTGCGAGCGTTTGGGGTAGGGGAGGAGTTGCCGTGTCTATGTTTGAGCTTATCAAATAATGGCAACATTTGCTACAATTCACTCACCCCGCACACACACGCACTCCCCGACTCCCTCTCTCACTCTCTCTAATCGCGGTTAATCTCAAAACAAACGTTTGGCAATTTATTTTCCACTTTAGTCTTACTGTGTATGAAACTTTTGTTCAACCACTCCCCACCACCCGTAGCCAACAAACACGCCCCTGCCAAGGGGTAGCTCCAAACCAACTAATGACTTAATTTATCTGCCACAGGGCTTTCAGCGGGCGCCAAATTAAGTTGATTGTTTCTGTTCGGCCAAAAGTAGAAATAGAAGTAAATGAAGAATGAAGGAAGGAAGCCCTTGGCCATGGCCAGGGCCAGCTCGTGCCCGCATTGCTTGACAGGAGCGGGCCAGCCGCTGTGCCTGATTAGATTTACTTTCTTTAACTTCATTTTTCTTCAATATACTCGAGATGGCGGCGACAAGGACAATGGACAGCGGACATCGAACCAAGGACCACTGCCTTACGCCTTGAGCTTGTTATTGCTGTTGTTGTTTTTTTTTGGACTACTCTTAGATTTTTTGGGGGAGGTTAATCGTTTTGCAATCTGTCGATGATTGCGTATAAATGTTATATCCAATTATGGTTCATGTTCTACAACGCCTTAATGTTGTTTTTATACTCTTGCAGAGAGTCTTATTATTTTTTTTTTTTTGGCTAGAAGACGTAGCCGAAATTCTAATTAAACTAGATTTAATTTCCAAAATTGCAGCTTTTTTAGATTGTAAAATTTGTAGCTCTGTTATTTCAGATTTAACAATTTAAAACTAAAGCAGACGTACCTTACCTGGTTCTCTAAGACCAAAGAACACCGAAATTGAGCCGATTATCGACTATTTGACCCAAACCCAGCTAAAGTTAAAACTTCTTAGGTAATTTATTAAAACTTCTTTTTTGGTAACTTGTTAAAAATTGTATTCTTCTTTCTCATTAATGGGAATCGAAGAAAGTAAAGGTGACCAAAGCACAGATGGGCAGGTATTTCTTAGATTTGAAAGGGAATTTAGTGAGAATCATCCAGAGATCAACGGAGAAGAGCTTAAATTACGCAGGAATGAGGCAAATTGTCACCTGAACAGAAAGACTTGTTCAAGGTAAGTAGGACTCATGTCCATTTTTGACCAGCTATCTAACATTCCCTTTCAAATAGAATGCACCCAGTTGCAGCGTGAATGGCAATGAAAATCAAGGACCTTGCGGATTTACCAGGCCACGTCAGGCCAAAGCAAAAAAGGTCCGTGGAAGGGCTAAACCCTACGATAGGCCGGTAAAGCCTAAGAAGAGCACAGAAGCTACAAAAGAGCCAGACAAGTTTTTTACCAATTGGTACCATAAAAGGGTTTCTCAATTTTTTCCGCAAGCAATGTGAAGGGAATAAGAATACGGATACATTAGAGAAGTCACAACTTTCTACCCGATTCCAAGAGCATTATTGTCTACAAAAAGTAAGTTCCAACAGCTCAAACCTTGAATGCCTGATTTTTGGTAATTTGGTGCATCGTGTTTGTCCAGAGTATAATGCGCCAGCCTATCGATAGACACTTTTGACTTAGTTTCTTCCTTAAAATCATATTCTAACCATCAAAAGTTCGCCATATTCAGATGATATGGCAGGATGTGACTTGTATATTCCCTCTAATATGCATTTGGCGTTGATAAGAAGGAGTTATGCAGACGTAGAGCTAATCAGGTTTAAGCCAATTTTTTTTCGTTCTATACCTCATTTGAAATGCTATTGAGTTCAGCACAATATTGTATGTAGTCCGATGAGACTATTTCGATTAAGTCAATTTTTCGCAACAAAATATTTTGCTATCTCTCTATTGTATAGCGAAGTGAGTAGGCGGCAGAGCCCCCTATTCTATATATGAAAGAAACTTATGTTTTACGTGCTACGGGTGTTCTCATGGACGTGTTGATGCATTTCAAATCTGATTTTTGCGTGTGTTAGAGGTTGTCAATACGGAGGTTTTAAGCCTATTGCGATGTGTATGTGTGTATTGGTTCGTGAGATATTGGCATATTTACAATTATCGGTTTTTGTGTGTATACTGGTATTTTTGTTAATCAATGTTCGAGGCCCAACATCGTTTCAATCATTGAGAACAGTGAATGGCGTATTGTGTGCAACGTATCGAGAGGATGCATGTCAAAAATTGAATTTGTTGGAAAATGATTTGCACTGGGTTCAAACTTTAGCAGATGCTGCTATTACTGCTCATCCATATCAAATACGTGTTCTATTTGCGATTATTTTGGCAACATGTTTTCCATCAAATCAACCTGAATTGTGGATAAAATATCAAGATTATTTCTCAGAAGAAATTTTGTTTGGAAGTTTACAATGAAGCTTTAATTCATATTGAAGATCTTTTCTCGGCGATGACTAATGACGCATTAGGGCAATTGGGAATACCGTCTCCTAATCGATCAATGCATGATGTATTTCAATTGGAAGAAATGGAACGAATCAAATTAATTATCAATCTAATCGTTCTGCCCAGGAACGTGAAGATCGCAATGAACGTGAAAGAATTCGGTTAAGACAGACCCGTGAAGCGCGACATTCGACTAATAATGGTGCAAGTTTGAATCGAGCTGCAAACTAATCTAAAAATCTTATATTTTTCCAAATAAGCTAACTAGAGAATCTTACGGTGTTTATTTACTTTAAGAGTATTCAAAAAGTTTGGGCAGGACAACGTCTGCCGGGCTCACTAGTTATTTTAAAAAATATTTAGTTACTTTTCATTTTTTTCAGAGTATCAAAACTTTGTTGACCATCAAAGAAGCTTTTCCAACTGTCATTTATATATTTGTTGTAATTGTGTTTAACTGTTTGGCTTGGTTTTAGGCGTCGGCGTCAGCGTCAGCGTCGACGTCGTTGTCGTTGCTTTTGTTTTCGTAAACATGACAGATATTAGGAAATCTATCATTGTCATTATGCTTCGATTGTTTCATGCATCTTTTGTTACGCCTCGGTCAAGCGCACACCCACACACAGAAACAAAGCAACCAACAACAACAACAGCATCAGCCACACGCATACATACACATGTCAAATGCGGCTGGTGATTAGCCATTGTATGTGCGTATGAGTGAGCTTGGCAATTTGTTGCTTTCTATGTGTGTGTACAATTTGTTAAAGCTTGCTGCTTACTCACACATACATAGGTACGTACTTGCTGCCTCTCCCCTGCACACAGACACAATAAATGGCATAAATGGCGCCGCCTGCTGTCGACGACATGCACATAAAACATGGCGCTGATTGTTGTAATTAATCGAATTAACAGCATCAATACAGCAGCAGCAACAAGAACAACAACAATAGCCACTGCCCAAAGCTGCCCGCTCAACTCACTCTCTCTCTCTCTGGCACTCTCTCTACGCTTGCTCTCCCAGCAACACCCACACAATGGTCAGACAGCTAAGAGACTTTGAATGCTTAAAGCGCGGCGTGCATTTGACAGTGATTAGATTGAGAGAGCAGCTTGCGTTGCTTACGCAATGAACCATTATGCATATTGTTACTCAGCCCACACACACAAGCACATGCACACGCACTCAGGCACACACATTTACATTTACTCGCACTCACACACTTGTATCTGGCTGGCTCTTTAGTTTAACAGTCCATTGGCCATTCTTGCATGGCTTTGAGGCACTTCATGCCTTGCCTCATTACCTCAAGCCCAACCCCATTGCCTGCTGCTGTCTCTTTGAACTTTGCCTCATTTGTTTGTCCATTCGCATGTTGCATGCAACTGATGTGGGTGCCAGCAGCCACTTTGTACCCTTTAAGCCTTGTTTAGTTTTTGTCTATCTATCTAATTAACTCGGCTGCAAATGACTTGAAACTAAATCTATTCGTAGCTCAGAAATATATCTTGTATCCTGACAATAAGCAGATTTCGATTGTTCCATTGATAGAGCAGCGCACAGACCCCCGTAGGCCATGAGCCATGTAAAACATTTTGCAATTATTTATGTAACTTTTGCATAATTTACAATGGCAACACAATTTGTAGAAGCAGCTGGCAATGCTCACATTTGAAACCAGCTCCAGGTCGCTTGTAATCCATTAAAAATTTGCCCGGCACAGGCAAAATTCACTGCTAGAGCTGGAGTTTTGTCTATGACAAAGTGTATTGAGTACATTAGCTGGTTGATCGAATTTGCTGCTTATGCTTAGGTGTATATGTTTGTTCTTTATAATTTGTTTAAAATGAAACTCTTAACAAATTAAATAAGCTGAGTAAGGTTCGGTGGACCGCAGAGGTGGCTCTATGCTCGAACCCAAACGAAGCGTTCGATGTCGTCTTAAGCCTGACAAAGTGAGTAAACAATCAGCCATTCTATCAGCTCTACGTCTGAGTGGCGAAAATATTATATGAATAAAAGAAAGCCCTCTTGTTCTTGAGAGTACGGACTGCTGCAACCCACAGAAACACTTTTTAACTACATTTCAACCAGGGAGGAGCGGAATGTTAATGTGCGGGCCCGGCTGGTTCAACCAATATCTTCAAGGAGGCGTCTACATTAAGGAACTCGAAATATATAAAATAACTCGAATATCTTTTCGATTCTTGGATCACTGCAGCGTTTCTCAGGCTGAGATCACGGCACTCCAGTTGGCTCTTATAATAATAAGAAACTTACCAATATGGTAAGGCACCATATGGTAAAGCCACGATAGGGGCTCTTACGGGGCATTGTCTTATTGGTAGACACGGCAATGACTACTGTAGAAGCTGTCAGGAGGTAGAAGAGAAGGAAACAGTAGAGCACCTCCTGTGTGGATGCATGGCACTATGCAGGAGGAGACTGAAAACACTGGGTTCCGAAACTTTTGGGAATATTACTGAATTCGCAGAAATCAGAATATATAAGATTAGTTCGTTTATTAAATCGACAGGTTGGTTCAAAGAGGATACAGGAGAATAGAGAACTAACTCAAGAAGCATCACAACGGTCCTTTCATAGGCCTAGGTGTGTCGGAATGACAACCACTTCCACCTACCTACCTACCAATAGGTAGCAAAAATATCTGTCCTTACTCGGATAGCAGACGCATGTTAAGTTCCTAGCCTACTTGATATCATGCATGAAGTTGGTGAATAATTGTCGCTCGATTCTGGAGGAGGGGATTGAACCACCTCATTTGGGTCCAAGGTTTCGCTTCACCGCTTTACCTATTCCAGCTTTCAGAATATTTCATTCGAGGTTTATTCAAGTCAACAAAAGTCCCAGCTGTCTGCCCTATCTAACCCAACCTAACTCTTAACAAAATTATAGAACAACCCCATAGACTTCTTTTTCTATTCTTGCGAAAAAAAAAGTAGTTAAAAATGTGACAAGATTTGCAATTGTCTAAAGAAAGTGGTAAATCCACATTTAGGGTTTGGTCTTGGGGTGGGCTCTTCACTTTGAAGTGCATATATATCTGAGCTCGAAAAAAACGTTGAACTAATTTATCTAGCTTCTGGAGGGGTTCGGACCCGCAGAGCCACTCCTTGGAACTGCCACTTACTACAAGAGGAACAATTTAAAGAAATAATTTCACAGAGCTCTTTCAAAATCAAGTAAGATTGTCCAAGATCTGAAATAAAGATTTTGTTCATGGTCTTAGATTAATTCTCCGCTTATTTAAAGTATGAAAATTAAACTTTTTATCCTCACGATTGAACAAATAGTAAGGAATGCTGAACTACGAACCTCTGATCCGATATGGGGTAATACTACGCAACTTCTCGCTATGCGGATGACACGAATATTATCGGCAGATCAGTGATATCTATAAAAGAAGCCTTTGTCAAGTTAGAAAAAAATATAATAAAAAGAAGATTTCGAGTAAATGAAGATAAACAAAAATTCTTTTAGCCGGAAATTCCCACTGGTAACTTCAAAGGTATCGACCAGTTTAAATATCTTGGTTCGTACATCAACTTCACGAACGACTGCTTAAGTGATATCAGAAAATTAATTTAATCTGCGAACTTAACATTTTTCTCACTTCCAACGTTCTTCAAATCACGCCGTCTCAACAGGAACCTAAAGCTAAAACAATGATCTGATCGATACTAACGTGCCTTTGTGAGACGTGGACTCTGGGTATATAAACCTCCTAGAGAAGATAAAGAAAAAATTTTTTCGAAGAATTGCCTATAATCAACGAAGTGCTATGGGAGGATAGGTCGGACATGTTGCGAGAACGCGAAAGCCAATTTTGAAAAAAAACGAGCTTTAATCAACCAGGTAGATGAAGAGTAGTTGGGCGATCCCGAGTCAGATAGAAGTAGAGTAGTTGGGCGACTCCAAGCACGCTGCATAAATGGAGTGAAAGATGATTTGAAAAAATTAAACGTCCTCATCTGGGAAAGGCTGCAAAGGTTAAAGATTAAAGAGGAGGATAGATCCCTATAACCAACGAAGTGCTACGGGAGAGTAGGTCGGACATGTTGCGAGAGCACGAAAGCCAATTTTGAAAAAAAACCTGCTTAAATCAACCAGATAGAAGAAGAGTAGTTGGGCGATCCCGAGTCAGATAGAAGAAGAGTAGTTGCGCGATCCCGAGTCAGATAGAAGAAGAGTAGTTGGGCAACTCCAAGCACGCTGGATAAATGGAGTGAAAGATGATTTGAAAAAGTTAAACGTCCTCATCTGGGAAAGGCTGCAAAGGTTAAAGATTAAAGAGGAATAATAGATGTAGCCAAGGACGATGATGATAATGTAGTTGACTCATTTTTCGAACTTGCTTGTGGTGTACTAGATAAAAAGAATAAGTGGCCTAAATTTCTTCAAATTCAAAGAATAGCCGGATATGAATAAAACGCTAAAAGAGCGTGTCCTTGAGAGAGCCCATTGTAAAAGAAGCAACGCAAGCAGTCAGTCGATCACAGAGAGCCAAACAATGAAGACGTAGATTAGAAAAAGCAGTCTTAGTATTAAAGCTTATAAGTATAATTGATATACAAGTACTTACATAAAGTATCGAAAGTGTATATAAAATTTAACTTTCGCGAAACTCATCTTTTCTTGTTGTTCTTTTTTTTTTTGTAATTTTTGTTATCTGTTAAATGTCTGCAGCAATCAAAATGGCAACAAACTACGTGCTGTAACGGACTTGCAACACACTCCTTAACTCAAGCCCCCTACCCCCTTCACCAACCCCCACCACTCAGGCCGCGCAAATGTTTCGTCTTTATTGCCTGTGAAATTAGTATTTATGAGTGAACGGAAGTTTTCTACAGCTCGATGAGCTCTACGACGTTCCTGATACAATGCAGTCAATGTCAGTCTGAAATACGACGACTGGAGCTGGGACCAGTCCCGCGTCCTGGCATTATAGGCGTCCTGGGAAACAGTCAGGCAGTCTGCTTGCTTGGGCAGGATATTAGAAATGATTAAGGCACCTGAAACATTTGCAATAAAATTGAATTATGACTTTTAATATTGGCAAATGTGGCAGCCGCGGCTTTGCAATGTGGCGCCGCCATCCCTTGCAACCAAAAACAACAACTACAACAACGAACGAAACGAAACAAACCCGCCGCACCAACCCTTAAGACATTTAGAGAGAATTTTGCACAAATTACATAGAAAAATGCCAATTACAATTTATTTTAATGGCCAAGACTTAAGGCCATAACACTTTTAGCCAACGTTTCATTTGGGGCCATGTGGCAGCCAATTAATTTGCATTTTTAAATTGCAAAATGTGCGCGCAGAGAACTTCGTACCAGTTGGGTGTCCCAAAATCGAACAGATTGCAATAATTACATAAAAAGTAGCTACCAAAAAAAAAGAAAGGAAGACGCCTGGCAACAAAGGGTTAATGTTAATGGCAATCAACTTGGCAGCGTTTTTTTTTTTTCATTTTTTTTCAGCTTGTTGTGGCATGCAACGCGCATTCTTAATGAAGCTCAGCGTGAAAGGGGTTAAAGCACAAATTAATGAAAATAAATTGTTATTTGCAACAACAACAACAGCTACACAGACTATACCCAAATGTACTTGCAGCAGCTACTTGTCTTGCCCCAAAAAGTAGCAACAAAAAAAACCAAAGAAATTTTATATATATATAAATTTAAATAAATCAAACCACAAGCCGCTTATATGAAGAGCCACCAAGCTGCCCAAGTAATTTCCATAATTAATTTCTTTCGCGTATTTTTTCCGCCTTTTTTAACGCATTTTCATAATTCAACAATTTTTCGAGTGGGTTGCCACAGTGCAGCAAGTGCTGCCAACTCCTCCCAAACCCAACCCCAAGCCAAGGCCAAGAGTCACAAGCAGAGGAAAAAAATGAGCTAAAAATCTGCCCATCATTAATAATCAATTTTTTTGAATAAACCACCAAAAATTGGGTGCAAGAATAGAAAAGACAAGTCCAAACAGACAAATATTTTTTTATTTTTTTTTTTTAAATTAAAAAAATGTAGCGGAACATTTTTAAACGGCTAGAGAGAAATTTTTAATGCGCTACCTATAATAAATATAAAAAAATGTTTAGAGATGGTTTTGGAAAATACCAAAAATGGCGGCGTATAATTATAATGCTATATAAGTAAGATATATTTATGCCGACAACGTAGAGGTATTTAATTTAATTTCTAAATAGATATAGCTATGTTAACTCAGGAAAATATAAAATAATAATCTTCAACTCAGCAAATATAAATAAAAAACTGCAAAAAATGTAAAAATTTGTACAAATAGTTTGGTAAGTTTTTACGTCCGTTTTGATATTTAGGATTATTATTAAATTTTTAAATCCTTTAAAAAACAAAAGACAAAGCACTCACTAAAAATAATTTTATCAAATAATATTGAAATGTAATTCAAATTATGTTCGCAAAAAACCAATTGACCCAGCTTATGCGACATATATTTGAAATAAATAATAATAAAAATGTAAGTTTTTCTTGAAAACAATCATTTTTTTTACACATTAATTTTTTTATATTATTAGGATCAGACAACGGAATAAGAACCAGTTTCATCCCAAAGTTCCCTGACTTTGATACCTGAAGATGAATGTGTATTACAAAGTTCTGGCTCCCTCTTAAGCCAATATCTTAATTCCATCAAGGTTAGCTCCCGGAATGAAGAGTCTGACATTGATGACAATGAGTTGAAATTGGCAATAGCGGAAATGAATGGTTATTCCCCGAAGCTTATCAGTACTGACATGGATATAATGAAATATTGGGATGAGAAAAAATGCATTTATCCACGCCTCTACCAATTGGCAAAAATAATCCATAGTGTACCCGCAACTCAAGTGTCGGTGGAAAGGGCATTTTCTGCCTTAAAACTTGTGTTATCCGATCTAAGGTGCAACCTTTCATCGGAATCGATAAAAAAAACTGTTATTTCTGAATTTAAATAATCATTAACATAAATGGAATTTTGTCAATGCGCTGTTGACTGAAAAATATATTAAATTAATTTTATTTTGTGGTATCCTTAGTATTGATCCTTCAAGGACATATAAGGCATCAACGGAAAGGTCTTGAAGTGCGCTACACATAAATGTGCAAACCATTATTGTGCGCTCCTTGGTTCAAAAGATATTAAAATTCAATTTTTATTTTCAATTTTTAAAATAAAAATTACGCCATAACTTTTATTTTTGATATTTATTATACAAATTGCAGTGTAACTCTTATTTAAAATTTTTAAATAAAAATTGCCCAGTAATTTTTATTTTTAATTTTTATTTTTTATTTTAAAAATAAGAGTTAAAATTTGATTTGAATGAAAAAATCAAAAAAAAAATAATTATTTAATGATCTTTATTTTAAATATTATAAGAATTACGGTCCCTGATTTGTATTCATAAAATTGTATTTTTTGTGTTTATATCTTTCAATAAGATTTGAGTAATTTCTCATGCATAAAAAAAGATTTTTTTTGCTTAATTTCCATTAATTATAGGATACAAAATTTTGTCACTAAATTTCAAATTATGCATAAAACTTTTTTTAGTTTTTCAAATCTTCAAATCTTTTGAGATAACTTTGAAGAATTTTTTATTTTGAATATTTGGTCGTATTTTAAGTTGTATAATTTTTTCTTTCTAACAAAGAATTTTCAAGATTATTAGTATCGTATGGTACAACTAAGTTTGTGCAAGATGAAAATGTATGTAACATATAGAAGGAGTCGTCGGAGACACCCCAAAGTACCCTAGAATATGATCAGGGTGACTAGAGAAGTCGATATACCCATTTGTATGATATCGGGGTTAAATTATGTAACACCCGTAGGGGTGTTTCAGATGACCTCGAAAAAAAATAAAAAACACAAAGTTTTAGATGAATAATTCAATTGTTTATGATGATATCGTAACCAAATATGGCATTCAAAAGTTTTTTATAATTTCCAAGCACTGTACCAAATTTAATCAAAATCGGTTGACTATATCATATAGATCCCATAGGAACAATCATTAAAAAAAATCGATTTTTGAAAAAAATTTATTGTGTTTCGTTTGTTTGAGAAGAATTTAAGACCAAATTTGGCGCTTGTCAGTTTTTTATTGGTCTTAACCATTGCACTAAATTGTATTAAAATCGGTAGACAATATCATATAGCTTCGATAGGACGAATCGCTCCAAAAAAACGTATTTTATACAAAATTCCTTGTATTTGGTTTGTTTGTAAAGATATTTGAACTAAATTCGGCATTCAGATCTTTTTAAGGTATTGAAGCACTGTGTCAAATTTTATCGAAATCGGTTTACTATATCATATAAATCCCATAGGAACGATCGGTCAAAAAAATAAGTTTTGCTTAAAAATTTTTCTGCTTTTTGTTTTTTATGAAGGAACCTGATTTTATAGCAAGCTGGTGGTATAGGGTATCCCAATGTCGTTCGCGCCCGATTTTACGTACGCCATTTTTAGTTTTGAATATTTGGTCATATTTTAAGTTGTATAACTTTTTCGTTCTTACTAAAGACTTTTTCAAGATTATTTTGCATTTTTTACAAATATTGATTATATAAATATTTATTTATTTTATTTATATAATTATAAAGTAGAAATTTATTTTAAACTATAAATATTATAATTTTATTATATATTATTATTCGGATTTTGTGGTTATATTTTAAGAAATAAAATTAGATCACTTATTATTTAATTTTTAAATGCTGAAAAACGTAATTTAAGATCTAAGTTTTTATCAGTATCTACATTTATTTTTGTATTAGAAGCAATTATTATTTTTTTTTTTGTAAAGAAAAACTCAAGAAGTTTAATTTTCTAAAATTAGATTATTAAATAAATATTTCTTTTCTTGGTACAAGTCCTTGAAATTTATATTAATAATATTTGTATTTGGGTAAGAATATTTGGTCGTTTTTTAAGTTTGAAATATATTTTTTATTCAATTAAAAGAAAATTTTAATTCTTTTTTGTGAATATTTGAAAAATTTTGTTTTTATAATTTTTTGTGTTTTTTCAGCAAATAAAATTAAGCTTGCTGAAAAACTTGACTTATTTGGTGGATCTAACTTATAAAATATATTTATTTTTTATATTGATATCAAGTATTCAGCCGTGTTCCGGAAAACGAATTCCAGTACTTTATTCGAATGTTTTATTCAGACAGATTCTGAATGAAATAAATAGGTTTGAATCCGATAACCTTATTGAAAGTGAAACCAAATCAAATTTTCAAAATATTTACAAAATTGCAAAAAATTGTATCTGAAATAATTTTTTAAATATTCTTTGTTATTCTTACATTTGATTTATGCTGATTTCAAGTTAGGTATTTATTAAAACTATTTAAATCAAGAGGTCAAATTTAGATTTAATATTGTTATCTTAGTTTAAAAATTTACAAAATAAACTTTGTTGTCTTTTGTATCATAGGAACATACAGCTGTACGAAAAATCCAAAAAGTATTTTTTTTTTTTGTAAAATGATTAAACTAAGAGAACAATTTTAAACTAAGTCTTTCGACTCACCACGGTAAAAATAGAATTAATAATTATTTAGTATTATTATTTTTATTTTAGTATCAATCCATGAACATCTTAAAACGAATTTTCGTCATACTCTCATATCTTGCATACAAAAATGTTCTTGTCTTTTACAAATAGTTCGTGTCTAAAAAGTTTCCTTTGTATTCGAATATATAGACAGCGAAAAATCTGAAATTGGGAGCATGTAAAAACGAAAGAGAACAAAATTTATTCGTTTTCGTTTTCCAGAGCACTGCTGATTATGTTAGTAGTTAAAAAGGAGAGGTCCTGAAAATGATTCATTGTTGATCTTTTACAATTTTCATCCGATTTGATTATTTTTATAATATACATATATTTTTTTTTTTATTTCAAGACTTTTAATGATTTTTTTTAAATGCATATAGTTATAATATATAGTAAGAGCTCAAACAGACAGACGTACAGGGATATGTCGCTACACCTATTCATATCAGAGTCAACTAATGGTCTCCCACGCCTACTTTTGCCCTATATCTCCTCAAACATTCCCGAACTTATGGAGCGTATTAAAAGTTAAGAGCTGCTTAGCTGCGCTCGCTTACACAAATGTATCCCTGCTCAAAGGATATGCTCCATTCCTGCGTAGCGCATCATCCATACCAAAACAAAAAAAACTCAAAAAAATCGTCCCCAATTTTTTTCCGATTTCTTTTTTTATGCCTAACAAAAAAAAAGCGCAGATGAAAAAAAAAACCACGCTTTAATTAACCGCAATTATGTGCGGAGTCGTAGGCGTGCCCATCAGCCTGTCGCCGCCCTAATGCCAAGATGATGCTTGGCCCGGCGGCTTGACTCCCAGGTTGAGTCAATAAACCAAAATGGAAGCACGGATAAAAATAAAAAAAAATCCCACTCGACTTGGTCGTGGAAAAAAATCAAGTCAAATTACGTGCTTATGAACGAGAAAATGTCGAAATGATTTACCGTGCATAATCGCCCACGTGCAGGGTGGTGGGAGGAGGCAGGGAAGGGTCCAAGGACCAAGGACCAAGTCTTGGAAGGCACTCGGACCGGACCACAGCTGTTAACGATTACGCCTGCATCTTGTACGGACAAACGAAGCGTAGCAGAGAAGAATTAAAAAATGCGCAAAATGAAGAATAAGCGTAAAGACGAAAGATGAAGAGAGAATAAAAAAAGGAAAAAAATTAAATTTTCATTTGCGCGTTCTGCTTTTTGGTCATGGTTCCCCCCGCCCCGCTGTTGCTGCTGTTGCCTTTTCTTTTGCTCAGGATTCTAGCTGCTGTTTGTTGTTGTTGTTTGTGTTGCTTTTGTTGTTGTTGTTGTTGTGTGCTCTTTGGTGTGTTTGTTTGCCAGTTTGGCTGTTGTTTGTTTGTTTGTTTGTTTATTCGGTTTCATTGTTGTTTGTTTGTTTACTTAATACACTCGCCCATTTGTTGGCCGTTCGTTTGCTTAAAGTCTGCGTCGCCGTCGCAGTCGCTGCTGCAGTCGACGTCAACGCCGACGCCTCAGCTGACTTCATGTTGACCTTTTTTGGGCTGCGTATAAAAAGCATTTCTTCTTTGTTTGTTGCGTTGCCGATTTTGTTGTAAATTTAATTTATTACTTTCATTTTAATTTATTATTTTTTTATGTATTTTTCTCTGTTCTTTTATTTTTTTTTTATTAATTTGGCCTCATAATTCATGTCCTGCCAAGTTACTTTGAGATTTGTTTGCCTGTTGATTAAGCTGATTAGAAACTGATTTGCATAAGATTTATTGAGCAAGTTTTCCAAACAATTTTTGCCGATTACTAGAAATCTATCTTTTCGGAAGCAACACAGATAAATAGAAAATTAAATTTTCTAATTTGTACTAAGTTTTTAACAATGCTCTTACTAAGAGTGGCGTCTTTTCTTTATATAGATACTTACTAGTTGTGAACCATACTGTGAGGCTTTCAGTGAGGTAACCAACTAGTGAACTAGTGTATGAGTAGGAAAAAAATAATGGATGACGGATGAGAGCTGGAAGCGTATTCTAGAAAGGAATAATGTAAAATCTAGACAATTAGCTGAAAATAATCCACAGCGTAGAGAAGAGTTGGCTATTGAATACACTGTAATGAACAGGCGTATAAGGAAACAAATCAAAAAAGACTAGAAAGCTTACTATGATGATCTGGCGAAGAATGCGCAGATACCGGCTGAAAAAGGGAATATGAGAAATCTCCATAGTCTGGTAAAAACTATTGGAGGCAGGATAAACGTTGCAACGACTTGCCCTATAGAAGACAAAAGTGGCAACATGGTTACTGCTCAGAATGAACAGTTGGAAGTTCGAAAGAGATACTTCGAAGCGACATTAAACTCCTGCAATAGAGCCAATTAGAATCTCCCAATCCGAAGGAGACGTAATGTAAACAGGCAAATAAATACTAGCCTTCCCACACCAGAGGAAATTGAGAGTGCAATTAACACCCTGACAAAGCTACGGGAGCAGATAAAATCGCCGTTGAATGCTTCCAAGCGAATGCTTACATTATGGCACAAAATTTAACACCGATATTGGAAGCTGTTTGTACCTCTGAAAATGTACCTAAATTTTGGAAAGAATCGGTAATTATCAAGATTCCAAGGAAGGGAAACCGGCAAATATGCTCTAACTGGAGGGGTAGTATCTCTCTATTCTGCATTGTACTCATACCAAGGAAATTATAATAATAAATCTAGTGCTGAATAAAGACTAATATATTCCAGATTATACCAACAGCTTAACATTTTTGTTTCCATAGAACCTTATTTCTTTTGTTTTGGGAATTCAAAAAAAAAAAAACTAGTGAATCCATCTATTTAAAATTTTGAGGGTATATTTATACATGTTTTGAGAATACACAGTCAAATTTTTGAAATAAAATATTAAATATTTTTGAAATGACACGCGATCTCCGGCGGCGCCAAAAAAAAAGGTCCTCCACTGCTGGAGTGATTGCAGCCTTCTCCGTTGATAAAACGTAAAAAATAAAATTCTCATTAAACTAAAACATATTGTCTATACGATGACCCTCGGGCGAACAAAAAAATCAAAAATTGACAAAATGGCGGCATGTTGAAAAAAAAAAGTTAAATTTTTCCCAAAATTTTGGTCGTTTTTGGCCTGCCAAAATTCGATTTTTGATCAGATCAAGCAAAAAAATTTGATAGCGATCGGATCATTTGTCTCCGAAATATCACTCCAGCAAATTCGAAAAATGCTGTTTCGAGAAAAACGCGTTTAAGGGGCACACCTAGTGTGACAACCTATAAAAATGCCATTTTTGGGAATTAAAAAAAAAAAAACTAGTGAATCCATCTATTTAAAATTTTGAGGGTATATTTATACATGTTTTGAGAATACACAGTCAAAGTTTTGAAATAAAATATTAAATATTTTTGAAATGACACGCGATCTCAGGTATATCCCGTAGCCAATGCAACTGCCGAGCGGCTACTCTTTTAAATGGCTGTAACTCAAAAACTATTTAAGATATCGATTTAAAATTTTAGTATGTTATTTTTAAAGGTATAACCTATCGAAATAAGAAAAATTTCACACTAGGTGTGCCCTTAAGTCCTATTTAGCGTACAGTGGGATGAGATTATAGCATTGTAGGCTAAATTGGAAAATTTTATAAATAATTTTTTAGGCAGCTTGAAGACCTACGTTACAATGCCTAAAAAACTTTTATAATTAACTTTTACTTTATAATTATATAAAAAAATAAATGAAAAGCACAAACACTTTTTTTTTTAAATTAAGTCAAAATACGTTGAGTTTAAAAAAACAAAAATTTCTTTAATATCTTTGGACCAATTTTTAGTATCTTAATATGGGTTATTCTTTGGCAGTATCCCTAAAAATCGATCGATAAATCTAATTTAGTCTCAAATATTTACTACACTAAAAAAATATCACAACGAAGTTCTCGGCATCAAACTCTCTCATGATCCAAAAAATTTTTTTTTTAATTTGTATTTGTACAGGGTGCGCCATTTGAATGTGGTCGATGGAAATATTGAAGTAGACACCGGCCCAAACAGTCACTTTCTGATCATGCAGTGGAGTTTGATGGATAGTATGAGGATTTTCTTTCCCCCAAATGCGACAGTTTTGTTTATTTACAGTGCCAGATAGCGTGAAATGGGCCTCATCAGTCATTAAAATTCGCTCCCAAAAATCGGGCAATTACATTTAATGAACATTGTCACTATTTCCGCGCGTTCTTTGGGCGTGAATTGATTCATGGTTAAAATTGTAATGCAATAACCTTTCCAAAATGTGTTCGACGACGTCAATCGGTTGAAATCTGTCAAGGTTATTCAATATTTCCATGGACCACATTCAAATGGCGCACCCTGTATTATTGTTCAGCTTAATATTTTTGGGCTCTCATAAATATATTGTTTGTAAAAAATAAACTTATACATTTTTTTTAATAAATTATAATTTAATACAAATAATCTTCTAATTTTTTGTTCTTGACTGTTATTGGAATTCCGTCAAAATTTTCTTTTTAAAAGAATCTCACACAAAATTAAAAATAATCAATCTCATTTTTTATTTATATAATATTACAAATTTTTGTAAAGTTTTTTTTACCGTCATCATCATTTATTTAGTTTTTTACCAACGCCCTCTAACGGCCAATACTTAAATTTGGCGAGATTATTTGCTGCTTCCTTCTTGCGGACAATTTAGTTTGAAGTTTGTAGTTAATTTTTAATTATATTGAACTAGTTATATTTAACATTTTATAAATTGTATATAGAAGTAAAATTAAACCGTGATTTAGCTCAATAAGCCTTAAAAATTCCAGTAAATGAACAAAATTTTGGAGTGCCGTAAACCGCCGTATCAGTTTTGCGTTCTAAAGCCAATGTTTCTTTTTTGTCTACTATACACGGGTATGAACATGATTCAGGCTGCAAAGGCAGGAGCCAAGTGTTGGAGATGTTTGCCTTGCAAAACTAAAGAAAAGTTCCGGCTATTGGTAATCTGCCTCCACATAAAATCCTTTAAAGGTCCACTAATTGTTTAATTATTCTGTGCTCCATTCAGGGTGCCAAAAAAAAGAAATCTTGCCCGAAACCATGCCCGCGAAAAAGAAAACTTGCTCGAAACCATGCCCTAAAAAAAGAAAACTTGCCCGAAACCATGCACTAAAAAAAGAAAACTTGCCCGAAACCATGCCCTCGAAAGATGAAATCTTGCCCGAAACCATGCCCACGAAAAAAGAAAGCATGTCCAAAAAAAAAAGGCAGCATGCTGCTCTAAACCTGGTCCTGTAACTGCAAACGGCTACCTTAATTTAATAATCAATGTATGTAACAGAAGGAGGCGTGGCAAAGCCCAAGTACTTCTTCTTCTTCAATCCCCATTTGCTGTTAGGCGTCGGGGTAGCCTCGGGATATCCATCTCTCTCTTCTCATCTCTATTAGGGTTCTGCCCCTCATCTGCTTAGTAGAGCTTAAACTTGATGGTAATTAGAGTTTTTGTTTTTTTGCTTTACTTGAAACTTGATCCTTTTGAGCTTTTCATTCCAAATTTTGATTTAATTTTTTCCGTTTTTTTTTGCTCCATAGTTTTGTAATCCGTAGTCGAAATTATTTCATTGTGAAACCGAAAATTTGAAGGTATCAATTAAAAAAATAATTATATTACAATTTTTAGGTTCTAAGTAAGCCTCCTCCCTCCGTGGTTTAGTTAAGTTTATCGAAAATTATTTTTTTTACATTGCAGCCTCATTTTTTAGTATTTGAGGCTGGACCAGATCTTAAACTTGATGCTCCAACTGATGCTCCAGGAGATGCTAACTTTCCCATAAACAGACTGCCATAATTATTATATATGATATAGTAGAAGGGCTTGTTGGCGTAAAATTCCTTGGGCGGAGTTATTAATTTAGTTTTCATTGCGGGCTCCTTTTTAATACCGGTAGCTGCAGCTGCCTCCGTACCCTCCTCATTCACATCAATAAAAGCCTTGTGTATGATTTTTGAAACTAATAGACTTTCTCCCCTTTCCAAAATTTGACCAAAATCAGCTTCATCCGTAAATAGACGGTTCATGCCCAGCTGTTTAAAAACGTCTGTTAGCTCTTGTGTGAATTCCGCTCTGAATTTTGGGAACTTAACTTCGACCATTTCTTCAGACAATTTCTTTGTAATATCCAACAAAGAAATGCTTTTTAGCTTGCTCTCTAGCAGCTGCAGTCCGGTCTTCTTATTGGGCAATATTATCAGCATGGCCAAATCGCTATCCTTATAAGGCATGGACAAGGCCTTGGCATCCAATTCGGACAATTCTGCATAAGCAAAACGACTCTCCATATTCATCATGGGCATCTTTATCTTATCGGCATCATTTAAAAAGAAATCCTCATTATTTGTATACCATGGATAAAATTTGGATTTCCACTCGCCTTTAAAATGTACAGCATTGATCAACACTAGACGTGTACGGTCATCAAAATCGTCTGGCGAAGTAAGATCCTTAATTAAATTATTTGTTTTGGATTCCAGCCATTTATTTATAGTTTTGCTTGCCGCTTCGCTGGATTTAAAGTCAATTTCTTCCGGCTTTGACTGGAACTTGTTGGTCAGTAGGTGGTCAAAGTTTTGCTTAATTTTATAGCCTTTCATTATGTATAGTTTATGGGCTATTGTCAATATTTTGCAGTCCTTATAAGCGGCCAACACACGTGCAAAACTGTCTGCAATTTCGGATACATTTTTTGAGCTTAGTTGAAGACCACGATCCAACTCCTCGGCAGTAGCTTTCTCAGCGCCCATGCGCACCATAGCAGCGCAGGTTTGTATGGATATCGGAGAAAATATAATATTTTTCTTGGGATTAAATTTAACCAATTGTTCGTATACCTTGGTGCCAAAGGTATTTAGATTTGTGTCAAATTTTGTATTATCAGCTGCCATGGTGCTCGGAGTCGAATGCTAGAAGAACAATTTATTTTTACTTATTTTTGTAAGTGTTAACTGGTCGAAAATTTTGAAATATTTAACAAATCGTTTTAGACACATTGTGAATTGACAGTAGTTGCCTAGGTATACTTTGGTAAATTTTTTTATCGAACTTAAAGTGGACTGCTAAGGGCAGTGTTTATCAACAAGTACTGCTTCAACTGCTTGGCTCATCTTCCTCTCGGTGCATTGCCTTCCGTTCTCATTTCCGGTACCTGTTTGGCTTTACTTGACTCGTCCATCCGATGTAGATGTCCGAACTGTTTTAGCTGTCTCTCCTCGATTTCTTGTATAATCGACTTCTTCTGCCCTACTTCTGAACGTATTCTTTCATTTCTGACCATATCTCTCCTGGTTTTTCCTGCGACCCTTCGTACGTACTTCATTCGACCCCAGTTACTTTATACCAAAATGCTTATCATAGCATCGGGTATGATCGAGTGAGCGATGTCGGTCTATATCATTGACAAAGCAAATTTTTACTTTGATTGACATAGAGGACGCCTGGTTTGGACTGTTTTGATCAAGAGATCGGTATGACAGAAGATGCGATCATCCTTTCTGACGTGAAAGAGCATTTCCGTCCCGTGGCGCCAAAACAAGTTGTGTTAACCTGCGAGCCAACTCTTAAATTGTTTACTGGATAGAATGTATCAACTTGATTAGTTTCAGTGCCATTCGGAGCTAACTTGAAGAAGTCGTTGGATGGACGTTGTTCCAACAGATCAATTTATCCATCATAACCTGCCTTTAGAGCAGCTAAATGCCAACTTGTGGAAGCTGCTTTCTCAGGACTCTTTCAATCTGGACTCAAATGATTAACTTGTTTTAAAACTGCTTGTGGCCATCAACCCAACACCGGTATGCATAGATAAAAGTTTACAAACCTTTTAATTCCGATTTCTTAATTTTTTAAGCCATTTAATTAAAGAAATTATTTTATAAATAACAATTTTAAAATCATATGTTTTTATACTTTTTTATTAGTAACATGATGCATTTTTTAAGATTTTATTTTGTTCTTATTTACTTTAAGGTTTTTTTTTACCCATTTTTTCATATAAATATAATTTTACAAAAATTATTACTTAAATTTAAACATCTTATATAGACAAGCTTTATCTTATAAGCTAAAAATCTATAAATTGTATAAACTAAACGATATATAAATATTAGGATAAATAAAAAATAAAAAAATTAAAATTTATAGATTAATTAATAGATAATAAGATTTAATTAATTTATATACACACTTTTTTAATACAAAAAAATTCACTTTTTTTATTATATATTGTAAGACTTTATAGGCATGATAACCATTTAGCACCAGATCTTTTATAAAATAAGCCTAAATCATGTTTTAGACCTGCCCGGAGGGTTTGAGATTTATTATTATTTAATTATTCATTTTTTTTTAACTAAAGTAATGCGTTAATATGTATATTGGCCAATTTTGTTGAATCTCAGCTAATCCTGTTATGCAAATTATTTATATCAAATCATATACTTATTATCCACGTATAAATTGTAAATTATAAAACAATCTAAAATAATTATTAAACTCCACTGAAATTCTAATAATTTGGTCAAACAGATTACCAAATTATTAGAATTTCAGTGGATGACTTAAAAAGTTTTAACAAAATTATTTTGTTTTTAATGTATATAGATAGCTGTAACATATGATATGGTTTTATAGAAAATTAATTGGTTTAAAAAGCTAAGTCAAATATAGAAATACCTTTAACATCGAAATCCTGCAGTGATACCAATCGATAACACTTAGAAACATCGCAGGCGCTCCTTGCTATATAAGCAACCAAGAAATTCACATAGACTTGAATGTTCCTTATGTCAAAGATGAAATAAGCAAATCATCGTTAAGATATTTGGAGAGACTGTCAAACCATGGAAATTCGTTGGCTCTTAACTTACTGGATAGTAGCTTGGATATTAGACGTCTGAAAAGATTTCACATTCTGGAACTTCCAGATAGATTTGCATAATAATGTAATAATCTTTAGCAAATAGTTTTGTTATATACTCTATTAATTGGACTCACTGGAGTCATTTGTTTGATTTTACTTATAAAATTTGCTGATTGTCTCATATGATAGATAACAAATAAAAAAATTGTTAAGCATATTAAATATTTTCGAAAGAAGTTATCAAAAGTAAAGACTTCCAGAACGTTACTTTAAAAAAAAAATCGTTTTGGCCCTAAAACAAAAATTTTACGTTTAAAAAAATCATATGCTACTTTTATTCAGCGTAAAATTTTTACTTTAATAGCAATTTTAGAGAAAAATTTAATTTGGTTATGGTTACAATGATTATAAGAGCAATGCTTAATTGTAGATAGCTTTTAAAAAAAGTTCGAAGTTCACAATATTTCCAATCACTGTAAGAAGCAGTGCTCTCAAAGAGCAAGAAATTTTTGTAAATTCGATAGTGAAAAATCGTGTTGTATGCAAATTCTTACTTAAACAATCATATATACAGGGTCGTCGAGGTAAATCCGGAATATATTAGTGCGGGTCTCCTTTATTACAGCTTAGCTCAAATCTGCAAAGATAGCGTTGCATTTCATGTTTAGGTGTTCCTTTTCAGTTACAGAGTAGACTTGATTGATAACGCGCAACGCTGAGCCGAGAACAAGACCGCAGGGCAGCGATACTGGAGTCACTACGCGCCGGGAAAACACCGAAGGAGATAATTCAATGGTTTGGATATAAAAAACACAAGTTTATAAAATTAGCAAGAAGTTTCGAGATGCTGAAAAGAAAGAGCAAGCCACAATAAACGATCCGACCGAAAAAAAACTTCAGAATTTGTCGATGAATTGAAAAAGAAGATTGACGCCGATCCGGGATGCAGTATGAACAAGTTAGCTAAAGATATGGGCGTAGCGCGGTCAACAATCAGTCTGACGGTGCACGAAGATCTTGGTTACAGATCTTATGTCCTCAGAAATCGTCAGTTGTTGACTGACAAAAACAAAGAAGATCGAAGAGTTAAGAGTCAAGCACTCTTAAATGACATCAAGCACAAGAGCGCCGGCTACCTCTAGTTTTTTTTCAGACGAAAAAAATTTCATTCAAGATAAAATAGTAGTAAATCGTCAGAATGATCGATGGATCTGCCAAGATCCTGAACAAGTGCCTAATGTCATGCACACGAAATTTCCTACTTCAGTCATGGTTTTGTGTGTCGTAAGCAGTGATGGGGACGTCATGCCACCCCACTTTTTCGAGCAGGGGCTTCGGTTGCACGCTGAAGAATATATCGAAGTACTGAGATCAGTTGTGAAGCCTTGGATAGACCGAGTGACCGCTGGAAGAGAATACGTGTTTCAGCAGGACTCTGCACCAGTTCACAAGTCCAGAAAGACTCAGGCTTGGCTGTACGAGAATATGCATCACCACTGGTCCACAGATTTGTGCCCACCGTCCAGCCCAGACTGCAATCCTCTCGACTACTACGTGTGGGGCGTAGTTGAAGGAAAGGTGAACAAGACATCTCACAACACAAAGGACGCCCTGAAGGCCAAAATCATGGATGTGATGACCAACATGAACAAAATGGAGGTGAAACGGGCCTGTTCTCGATTTCGGTCCAGGCTTGAGCGGGTAGTTGTGGCTGAAGGCGGCTATATTGAATAATTAGGATGTTCCATATATGTTGTACTTACTATGTAAAAAGTATTACTTGAATAAATAACATTTAAGCATAATTATTGATAATATTTATTTGTCATTGAATTTTCCGGATTTACCTCGACGACCCTGTACTTATTTTTTCCCGAAAAAATACTATTTTCAATAACACAGTACTACAAAATCAAAAAAAATCAAAGAACTTTTCAAGTGACCTAGTGTACGTTGTAGGTCTTGACGAGTAGATCACGATAGTGTGTTTCAAAATTGTGTAACACCCCCAAAATCGCAAGTTATTGCTTAAAAACCGTTTTTCGGGTACTGCGATCACTGTTGTACAGTGTAATTTGTCTCGCGAAAATAAAGAAGTACTAATTTTTGTAAATTCTAGAGTGACAATAATTGGTTTTAAGCTATTTTAGGAAATTATTACTTTAAGCTATTTTTACTTTACTTTGGCATTTTTAGCACAGCTTTTAATTTTTTTCAAATAATTTAAGCCAACTTATTATTTGAGAATTATTTGTAAAATTTTTTGCTAATTAACTAAATCGCAATTTTGGCAACATTTCATGCTAGCCAGAAATGTTTATTTAAGCAGATCAAAACCCTACGTGAAAATAAATTTATATTTTTTTGGACTTTCGTGTTTTGAATGCCAATAAACTTGTGACATTTTATGAAAACCTTAATATAATATATTAACCTGCTTGATTTCCAATACATACTCGATACTTTAGCTGCAAAGTGTGCGGGGATGTAGCTCAATCCCCGGCATCTCCAGATAATATTTTTTATTTTTATTTATTTTTGCAATGAGTTCTTTTTTTTTGTATTTTGTATGCTAACGACATTTCAGGTTTTGAAAAAAATATCCAAAGTTATTTTAATATAGTATTAAATAAATTAAAGAATTCATTTTGTATACTGTAGCATATTTATTTGGGTCTGGCATATGCAAGGTATAAGAGCAGACGCTTACAATTCATAACTGATTTAAGCAATAATTTGTACTAGTTGACGTTTTCTGTCGATTCATTATATTTATTTTTCAACTATTTCTGGTATCATTCAGAACCATTTTTAATTTTTAAGCTTGTTTTTGTACTCGATTTTGTTGATTTTTGGGCACATAAAGTTGGGCAATGTACGTTCACGTTGATGATCTGATCCTGCAGTTCTATTGGGGCATTTACACCATTTTAGGTTTTTGGGCGCATCAGTCAATTTTCAGGGAATTCTTGGTGTAAGACGACTATCGGAACATCTAGCAACCAATCAAAGTGATAAATATTTTTTAATACGACTATCAGGTCTGGCCAATTCGATGGAAAGTCTTGTTGGGCTATGTTAGCAATCACGTTGATGCAGTTCTATTGGAGCATCTTTTTAATAACGCTAATAATGAAGTCATTGAGCTGGCTTAAATGCCAAAGCGTATTAGCAGTTTCCGATTTAAGTTCTACTTTTAAATCCCAAATTAAATTTTTGTACGTCAAATAATTCTTGAATATAGGGTCCGACTCCATGGTGCCTGGGACCCTAATTCGCAACCTCTTATCACGAGATGTTCGTATAAAACGTCGGCTTGCTCAATCGAAAACGTAAATATCTCGCAGGATTGTATTTTAAAAATAAGTTCGCTTACATTCGATATCGCGGCCATTCGTGAATTATTCATTTTTATGCTATAATATGATTTGGATTTTTTTTTTCACGTAATTTCGACTTTACTAGTTCAGGTTTAACTTTGGAGCATCTAGCAACCAATCAAAGTGATAAAAGTTTTTTCAATACGTATTCATTCACCCCTTGTTATGCAAATGACCCCTTGACCACATAAGAACGACTTTTAATCTGGAACCCAGGGCATTTAAAATAAACACCATCTGGGATTTTTGTGTGCATGGATCGTCAGAAGCTCAGTGATGATCAACTACCAATATTATTTTAATACGTATATTAAAATTTGTACCACAATTTTTCCCATAAAAATTCGAATTTCAGGCTTTTAACACACTTTTTACTTACATATATTGAAAATGTCGAGCAGCAATGAGGAAAATTGTGAGACTTTTTATTCAAAGTTATCCATGTCAATGACCAGTTACGAGGGGCAACAAACAAATGCAGAGGCTGCTGGAATTAGGATCAATGGCGGTAATCTGGTTGAAATTGAACTGATAAATGACAGAGTTGTAGGTTCGATTCCCGCTTTAGGTCTGGTCTTCTTCTTCCTACATTTTCCAAGCTGTTAATATTAGTTAAGATTTAGAATAAGATTTAAATACTAGCGACGCGCCTGCGCTGGTGACAATATAATAAAAATTATATATATATTGTTTCTTTCGCGTTTTGCTTTGAAAAGTTTTATTTTACCAGAAAAATTTTGATATTCTTTTGCAAAATGCAAAATAATCGAGCAATAATTGGCGACCACTCCGAGCTGTCCATTTCAAACTTTCGTACTATTCTGTTCCTTTGGGATTTGGATCGCAACGCCAATCTGTACTCAGTTTCATCTGTACCACAAACCGTCAAGGAGGAAGCTTTGGTTAGCAATAATACTGCACCTTCGATTGAGTCAAAGCTGCGTTTGGGTGAAACATACTAAATAAAATACTAAATGCACAATCCTAATTGGGGAAACAACACCAAACATTACTGGGTTAACAAAAATTCCAAAAATAAGATTATCACTTAAAACTTATTATTATTACAAACTGCTAGCCTCGTACCTGAAAGGAAGAAGCTTTGAAGTCGCAAAAGGACAAGCTACAGTATGTTAAGTAAGAGCGTGTACGGCATTATTCGCAGTCGGTAAAGAATAGATCTCTAAAAATTCGTTTACGATAGACATAACCTTTGTCTTTGACGCACTACTAAAAAAGTTGGATTGGAAGTCAAAACTTTGTCAGAAAAGTACGTTAAGCAGAATGAGTAATGCATATACAGAATGCTTCAAGGCAGTTTTTCTCTGAGCCCATCCAAAAGGACCCAAAATGTCCTATGCAGCGGCGGCAAAATATTTGAAAAAGTCGAAGACTTCTGTCCAGAAGTGGGTGCAATGCTACAAGGAGTCGAAAACGTTGATGACCTTCCCGTTCGTGGCTCAACAGGAAGCGTGACCAAGAAGGATGAAAAAATGGCCGTGAGTTTATTTTCGCGAAATTCTGGCATAAGTTTACGTGTAGGGCAAGCCAAATTGAAAAAAGAGTATAGATATATCGCACATAACGATTCGAAATTTTTTAAAATGGCGAAACACATTGAAGAAACCACTGTTGTCCGAAAAACATGTTGCAAAACGACTGGCTTGGGCAACAGAAAACATTGATCGCGATTGGAGTAACGCACTTTTCTCTGACGAATCTTCTGTTTGGGGTTATTCTATCCTACCTCGGGCCTGGGTTTGTCTTTAAGTAATTTTGTCCAGCGCACCATTAAACACCCTATAAAAGTTAATCTTTGGGATGCTTCTCAACAAAGGGTTTCGGCACTTTGCATCTCTTCACAGAGAACCTGAATGCTCCCAGAACGGTCGAAATTTATCGAAAAGTTTTATTACCGACTTCCAAAAGTCAATTTATCAGCAAAAAAGAAGATTAAATTCTGCAGGAAGATAATGACCCCAAACACCGCAGTCGTCTCTGTACCGACTGGAAACGCGAAAAAGACATCGTCACCTTGGATTGGCCTGCCAGTCCCATGATGTGGGCCGTCATTGAGCTAAAGCTTCGAGGAAGGCCCAAATTTACTTTAAAACAGCTTTCCCGAGAAATTCGACGCATTTGGAGAGCGCTTCCAGTCGAATATGCTGAAAATTTGGTGGAATGTATGCCTCGGAGATGCCAGATGACTATTGATTCTGGTGGTGACTGGACATGTAGAATAAATTGATGTAAAGAAACTTTTTTTAAATCAATTTTTAATAAGTTATGCTGCACACGCTCTTACTTAACAGACTGATATATCAACGATTCGGCAAGTAAGAGCAGGTGTTCTCAAGAAGTGTTCTCGGCCCCACACTATATACCTTGTACACGGCAGACATGCCGCTGCCTCACCTAACACTGGATTACTAATAGCAATCCGCATACGCAGACGATACGGCAATACTGAGCAGCAGTCCATCTGAGCTTGAAGCATCAGAACTACTACAGGCATATTTAGACGAGTTCAAGAGCTGGACGAGAACGCTGGTGTCGAGCCATTAAACACTAAAATCAGTGCACATCACATTTGCCACCAGAAGAGGGACTGCCCTGAGGTCACCATGTATCTCCGATACCAAGAGCCACCAAGATAAAACATCTGGGAGTCACTTTGACGACGACTGACATACGGCCCACACATCACACAGACAGTCAAAAGCTGCGAAATTAAAGTTAAAAAAATTGGACTGGACGCTGAAAAGTTCTAGCAAATTGTCGCTTCGTAGCAAAAGATAAATTTATAATGCTAGTTGTCAGCACCAGTCTTCACATACGCAATACCGCTCTGGGGAACTGCTGCGAGGACCCATTTAAAACGACTGCAAACGATACAAAACAAGGCCCTGAGAAGATGGTTTGTTAGAAACGAAGTCTTGCATAATGACCTTAACATCCCTACCATAGCTGAACTAATCGGACGACACAGCTCAAGATACAGGGATGGAGGCTTACTAATCATCCAAACCAACTTGCAACATCCCTAGCCACAAATACAAATAGGCGAAGGCTCAAAAGACGGCACCCTTTAGATTCTCGCAATGATTTAATCCTTTAAAAACTTTAAATTGTAATTGTAAATAGTCATAAATTTGAAGTTATAGATAAGTTTCATACTTATAGTTACAAGGGCAGTTC
>JBAMAX010003256.1:0-31405 GCA_037043745.1 Chymomyza amoena
TTAACCCCCGACGCAAAAAGAGGGGTGTTATAAGTTTGACGTGTCTGTCTGTTTGTCTGTCTGTTTGTCTGTCTGTTTGTCTGTCTGTTTGTCTGTCTGTCTATGGCATCGTAGCTCCCGAACGCTTGCAGTGATTTCAATTTAGTTTTTTTGTATTAAAGGTGACTTATGTGCGAGTGTTGTTAGACATGTTTGGTGAAAATCGGTTGAGCCGTTTAAAAGTTGTGGGGAGTAAAAGTGGGGAGAAAAACATCAACTTTGTCCGATTGGCTTAAAATTTGGTCCTATTGTAGCTGACGACGTCACTCATTCGAATCTGAGGTTATTTTTGCTCTATCTCTTTTCGTTTAGAAGTAATGGCCATTTGAAGTTAAAAACATAAACTTTGTCCGATTGGCTTAAAATTTGGTCCTATTGAAGCTGACGACGCCACTGATTCTAATCTGAGGTTATTTTTGCTCTATCTCTTCGCGTTTAGAAGTTATGGCCATTTGAAGTTAAAAACATAAACTTTGTCCGATTGGCTTAAAATTTCATCCTATTGAAGCTGACGACGCCACTGATTCGAATCTGAGGTTATTTTTGCTCTATCTCTTCTCGTTTAGAAGTTATGGCCATTTGAAGTTAAAAGCATCAACTTTGTTCGATTGGCCTAAAATTTGGTCCTATTGAAGCTGACGACGCCACTGATTCGAAAATGTGGTTATTTTTGCTCTATCTCTTCTCGTTTAGAAGTTATGGCCATTTGAAGTTAAAAGCATCAACTTTGTCCGATTGGCCTAAAATTTGGTCCTATTGAAGCTGACGACGCCACTGATTCGAATCTGAGGCTATTTTTGCTCTACCTCTTCTCGTTTAGAAGTTATGGCCATTTGAAGTTAAAAACATCAACTTTGTCCGATTGGCTTAAAATTTGTCTGTCTGACTGTCTGTCTGTCAGTGGCATCGTAACTCCCGAACGCATGCAGTGATTTCAATTAATTTTTTTTTTTGTATTAAAGGTGACTTATGTGCGAGTGTTCCTAGACATGATGAAAATCGGTCGAGCCGTTTAAAAGTTGTGGGGAGTGAAAGTGGGGAGAATGCGTAAAAAAAAAGCAAACGAGCTTGACCTTAAATGTAATCTATACCTTAACAAGAATCTAAATTATAGTAAGTATATTATAATATACTAAAGTCTAACTTAACCTAACCTACCTATAAAAAGTATGAAATAAAAAATTAAATTAAAAATTTAAAAAACCCCCGAACTTAAGTAATTTTCATTTAAAAAGTGAAAAATAATAAAAGAAACTTAATGTTAAAGTACCTAAGAATCTATTAATAATTCTAAAAAATACGTCGCGTTGGGGGACCGCTCCTAAACTAACAATTTAAATACAAATAGTCTAATTAAGCAACAAAGATTAACTTAAAAACAAAATTAAGAAAATACTTCAAAAACTTTCATAGAATTACTTCAAAAAATTTGCATGTAAGATACGACCGTCAACGACGTCTCCCCTGGCGTGTCCCCCAACGCGACGTATTTTTTTTAGAATTATTAATAGATTCTTAGGTACTTTAACATTAAGTTTCTTTTATTATTTTTCACTTTTTAAATGAAAATTACTTAAGTTCGGGGGTTTTTTAAATTTTTAATTTAATTTTTTAAATCCTGCTTTTTAGATGTTCACACCTTTTTACTATCATTATCCCAATAGTTTCTTGCGGCTTAGTCTGAATTTTGAATATAAGAAAATCTTCAAACCTTAGATCCACCCCAAAAGCCGCTCAATTAAATCTATCACTATCTACATTCTAAAAAACATACCCACAATGAAAATGCTTAAAAGTTGACGATGTTGCATTCTTTTTATTGTCTTATTCTATAAATCGTCTTTGGAAATTCCTTAAATATGTGAAGCTTTCATGGTGTGTTTAATCTTATCGTTGTTTAATCATTCGTTCAAATCCTCCACATCATTAGCATTAAAATTTATAATCCGTGAAAGCGTGTGACTCATATCCGGATAGCTCCAGCAGTTTGTCAGCATATCTTGTTTGTAAAGGTTCAGCTAGATCGCTTTTCTCTTGAGCTGACATTTCTGAAGCTACCAATTTATCCAGTTCCTTGCCAAACATAGTAAGCTTATCCATTGTGCTTCTAAATAGAAGGATAAGATGCGCGATGTTTGTTTGCATTTCGAGCTGTATGCTTTAAATCCTTCTGTTAAAAATGATTTAGTTAATTATCTGATAGGTCCAAAAAGCCTATAAGGATTTACGTCTGAAATGCTGATAATGATCTAGATTAATATATTTAGGGAAGCATGAAATTTAAGCCATTCCTTAAATCTTTTATAATAATATACAAATATTGTTGAATGATTAAGTTAACTATTTTTTATTCTCATCGCAGCTCTAAAAATGAAACTCTGCTGTTAAAGAACGTTGACGGGTTGGTTTATCTACCAACATTTTAGTTGTAGGAACTCGTTTCACAAATTGATCCCCAAAAATGGGGTTTTGCCAAATTTCAAGAAAAATTCTCAGCTTGTGTTGCAGTCACACTTTGGAAATAAGTTTTTAATATTTCCAACTTTCTTCGAGCGTATAGCGCCCCATTTCGTATATGTCAATGTTTTTACTAAATATTTACCGATATATGAATGACATTTGACGTCTTAAAAGTCAAATAATCGGTTGTTCAAATTCCAACCACTAGATGGACCACCCTGTATAAAATAACAAAAACTAAATCTTTAAAATTCTATTCCTAAACTTTCTGATTTGTTTATATTTAAATAAATAATAAAGAATCAAACAATATAAATAAATTTCTTTAAGTACACATCATATTAATTTTTAAATATAGTTAAAAAATATATTTGGTTCCAAAGCTACTGGCTTACAAATTTATAGGATTTTTTATTCATGAATAGCTCCTGAAAAAAATGTTTCAGTAATAATGATTTTCTCTTTAAATGGACATCACCTTAATTTTTAAAAATAGTGAACAAATACCTTTCATTCCAAAACTGCAAACTTATAAATTTAAGGAATTTTTCTGTAAGTCACATTTTTGGGTTCTGTTTTTGGTTATTCACGAATAACTCCTGAAAAAAATGCTTTACCAATATTGATATTTTTCTTTAAATACACATTATCTTCATTTTTAAAAACGGTGGAAAAAAATCTGATTTCTGATAGTTCACAAATTTAAGGGATTTTTCCGAAAACCATGTTTTTGGATTAGTTATCGCTTATTCCCGAATAGCTCTTGAAAAATGGTTCACTGACATAAAATAGTATGAGTTCGTAAGGTATTGATGTGGCTTTGAAGGTGGTGTTATTTGAAGATCGAGCGACAATTATTAAAAAGTACCCAAAGTCCAACTAAATTATCCAAATTTTTTTTAATATTAAAAATTTGTAGTTAGCCTTTTATTATAAAAAAAAGCTTTGAGCTGAATGAGAATTCTTTTAAGAACATTATCAACGTAAGATCTTCAAAATCGGTTAAGAGCTTTGGATGCTATGGAATCATTTCTGAAAGTTCCAATTTTGACTTTTAAGCTAAAGAAAAATTCTTTAACAAACATTTTCAGATTAAGATCTTCAAAATAGGATAGGAACTTTAGATGCTACGGAATCAAAATTAAAAGTCCAATTTTCACTTTTAGGCCGAAGGAGAATTTTTTACAAAAATTTCCAGCCTAAGATCTTCAAAATGGTGCAAGAACTTATATGCTATGGCCATGGAAGGAAGTTCCAATTTTCACTCAATCACACTTTTGCTGGGATAAAATTTTTCACCAAAATTTGTCGATTGCTACCAGTTACGTCTTCAGGAATTTGCATCCAGAAATAGTCGTGGTTTTTCGCACATGGTTCCATAAATACTGGCGGCAAAACATTTAGTTCACGATATATTAGGTTGTCAAAAAGTCTTCGCGGTGTTTCCGCCAGCTTGTCTTTGCAAGCGCGTAGTTCTAGTTTATTCGTCGCATTGGTTCACGCTAGAGCTTTTGGAAAGCTCTTTTCACGTGCTAACACGTGTTTGATTAATTGTTGTTTGCTTTTAGTCGTTCGTGAGTTATAGCGTCGCAAACATAGACAAAATAAAGAGAAAATACGGATATTTTACAGTACTACTACGATAAAGGCAAAAATGCATCTCATGCTGCCAATAAAATTTGTGCAGTTTATGGACCCGATACAGTTTCCATTTCCACCGCACAACGATGGTTTCAACGTTTTCGTTCTGGTGCAGAGGTGATCGAAGATGCGCCACGGTCCGGAAGGCCTGTTGTCAGAAAATTGCGATAAAATCGCTGAATTGATCGAAAGAGACCGGCATAGTAGCAGCCGTAGCAGTCGGCCAAGAGCTGGCAATGAGTCATCAAAGCGTTATAAACCTATTTGAAGAAGCTTGGATTGAAAAAGAAGCTCGATGTATGGGTTACACGACTTGACGCAAAAAAACATTTTTGACCGTATGGATGCATGCGAATCGCTTCTGAATCGCAACAAAATCGACCCGTTTTTGAAGCGGATGGTGACTGGCGATGAAAAGTGGGTCACTTACGACAACGTGAAGCGTAAACGGTCGTGGTCGAAAAGCGGGGAAGCTGCCCAGACGGTGGCCAAGCCTGGATTGACGGCCAGGAAGGTTCTTCTGTGTGTTTGGTGGGATTGGCAGGGAATCATCCACTATGAGCTGCTCCCCTATGGCCAAACGCTCAATTCGGACCTGTACTGCCAACAACTGGACCGCTTGAATGCAGCACTCATGCAGAAGAGGCCATCTTTGATCAACAGAGGCCGAATAGTCTTCCATCAGGACAACGCCAGGCCACACACATCTTTGGTGACGCTCCGGGAGCTCGGATGGGAGGTTCTTTTGCATCCACCGTATAGTCCGGATCTCGCACCAAGTGATTACCACCTATTTCTGTCCATGACGAACGCGCTTGGTAATCGGAAGTTGTCCACAAGAGAGTCCTGTGAAAATTGGCTCTCCGAGTTTTTTGACAATAGGGAAGCGAGCTTCTATAAGAGGGGCATTATGAAGTTGGCATCTCGTTGGGAACTCGTCATCGAACAAAACGGCGCATATTTGACTTAAATCGCATTATTATAACCAATTTTATGAACAATTGAAAATTCAATAAAAATACCGCAAGACTTTTTTGACAACCTTTATTTATTCACAAATAACTGAAAACAGTACTCAAAAAAATCTTAAAAATGGTTCTTAAGAAAAAAAGTGTTAAGTGACCCAAAAATACCAGAAAAATACCACATTTCATTGAAAGGGACACACTGTTCGTTTCAAAACAATTATGTCTCCGTTTTTATTGAAAAGCATTTTCGACTGCTACGAACTTGTATTTGAGTAAATCTTTATTTGATTGATGGTTATTTATTCGTGTAAACTAAAGTTATTTGTTGTGAGCTTCTTAGTGGCAAAAAAAAAAGACCAGAAAAACCATGTAAAAAAAATTAATGCTATTTTCGTGTTTCGCGAACCAAAATAACCTTAAAAAAGGGCTTTTATACAAAGGTTATTTATTAGTGTGCTCTAAAATTATTTATTGTGAGCTGTTTAGCGAAAAAAAAAAAACATAAAATAGGGACACACTGTTTCGCAATTAAGCTGCCTTTTTTGTTGGAAAGCATTTTGGGCTGCTGCGTACGGGTCATTATATAAGTCCTTATTTAATTGGAACTGAAAAGAATTAAAAAAAGTGTTTTGTGCTGTTATCAAATATTCTGAGATCTGAAAGAATAGCATTAAATGTGAAAATGTTGACATACAACGATAGATAAAATAGTTTTAGATTGGTCAATATATAAAGAGCAGTTTCCATGGAAGCGTTATTTAACACATTGCGTTTATTTTCAAAAAAAAATTTACGATTTTATTTTGTAATCTTATCAAAGTGATGAAGACAATAAAGCATGCCATAACTTATGCTATTTGTAATATACACTAATATCGCATCATAATTATATGGTCATATTGCCACATTTAGATTATTTAAACAAGTTCATAATTAGCCACAGTCTCCATAGATATTAAAATGTAAGCTTCCGCTTCCTGCTAGCTTACTGATAAATCCCATATGCTCTCTCTAGTGTATAAATATACTACCCAAAAAAAAAAGACAAACAACATGAACATTGTACATTTGCGCAAATTTTGTTTGGTGCGAAAACTCATCGAAATAATTTACTAATTTATCTGTGACCAACACACGCTACCCTGGCAACCCCGCAAACCCTGACAGCCCTGGCAACCCTTGGCCTCCCCACACAGATGTTTCCACAAAGCTATGCACAGTCATAAATTTATTTCTAACTGACACAATGCTCGGTTATAATTATGGCTAGCATATTGTAAGCCATGGCTTATGCGGGTCACCTGGATATGGATATGGAATTTTCCTCATTTATTCTGTAAGCTAGATAAAAGCTTTTCTATATTCTATATATGCAAATTTAAAATATTCTCTACACAAATACGAAATTAATTTAATGAGCATTGCAATTAAAATTTGGAGTAGGTTTTTCTTTTATTTTTTTCATAGTCCTTTTACGTGCTCCACGTTGTAGTTGTTCGTAATATTGCACACTTGAGTGCATTCTCTTATGGTATACGATATTGGGATGCTTGGAATAGGAGCTTTCGTAAATCTTCAAATTTAATTAAAAACGCTTTGCATATTTTCGCATTGATTTCCACTCAGACAGTTTCAGCTAGAACTAGTTGCTAGGAGGTTAAGGCAAATGCTCAAATAGTCCTAGGGCAGCTGGAGGCCATCTAGAGGAGGCATCTTCTCTTACCATCAATTGCCAATTGCAATACGCTTCTAATAATATTTGCCTTGGCAATGCAACATTCTACCCAAGTAGATACATTTCACTCAATAGCCCTGGGCCAAAGCTGTCTCAATTATTTCTGTGCCGGCTTTGTGCGCCTCCTCCACATTGCCAATGACAGCTTAATCAGGCACGTTGATAAGAAGACAGCACAGACAGCCCAGCATGGCATAGTATCCATTCTCATTCTCATTCCCATTCTCAATGCCATTGCATTTTCCTTGCCTTCCTTCCTTTTGTCCATGTCCGTTCACTTTAAATGCATCTATTGACATTGTGGAATCGTCTTCAACCGTAGTCCAGGCTGCACATTGCCGACTGGAGCCCTATAATTGAAAAGTACATAAGTGCCAGTGCATCAATTAGTTGGGCAAACTTTGACAATCCGCTTCTTGGTAACTAGTAATCACTCGACTGCATAAGCTACATTTTATTAGTTCATAAAGAAATTTATTTTTGTATACTCTTACAAAGTAGTTTATAAGGGTTATGTTTTATGAGGTGGCGACCAAGAGTCCAACAAAAATTTAATCATTTTATAATATGTATAACTTTTAATATAATATGTTTATTTCTTCAGTTGATTTGTGCATTTTTTTCCACAATCTTGTATATTATAATCCCATCACTGTAAATTTCTTCAAGTTATATAATATTATAGCTAAGTAGAATAAAATAAGAACCTGAACTTTTAAAATTACTATATACCAATTCACTTAAATTGTAAGTATTATAAATGAAAACCGTGAAATGAATTGGATTGAAAATTATTTTAATGCATTTCCATTTATTAATCGTTTTTTATCTATATAACCGATTTCGATGTTTATTTTCTTCTTCTTCTTTATTTGCAATTCGTTTTCGAATGTTAGCGATTATACAAGAAAAAAGTGTAAACATAAAAATATAAATAATATTAAGTATTTTCAGGACAAATTTTTAACAATATTTGAAAATAATTCGCGGTCTCTAGCTGCTTGCAAGAGTTGAGCCACATGTTGCATACCGGTCCATTGCCTTATGTTCCTCAACCAAGAGAACTGCTTATTTGGGATTTCGCAGAATATGACCCAGAAAAGAAGTTTTTCTTCGTTTGATAGCTTTGAGCTTTTTATTTCCACTAAAATTTAATGAAAATATTGAAAAGATTTTAATTAATTTTTACTTAAATTGTGTAAGAATGGGAACCCCGGTAAAAATATGGTCAAAACTGAATTCGCAAGACTTGATGTTCTATTTCGCTACAATTTAGCAAGACGAATACATAAATAACTCTAAAGAATTTTTTACAAAGAAATTATCATATTTATTTTTTTAATTTATTAATTAAACATAACTGCACGTTTTATTTTATACATCCTTCCAAATTTATTCAAATTAAATTTACAATAATTTTATATGAATGGGAATCAGAGCGAAACTGTGATTTAAATTGAACTCTCAAAAATTTAGTGAATACTATTTCCTTTGTAATTTGTCGCAAAGAAATTATCATATTTATTTATTTTATTTACTAATATATAATATTTATTTTTTCATTTACAAATATAAATGCATGGTTGCTATAACCAATTTTGATCAATTTATTTTAATTCATTTTTACTTAATTCAATTTTTACTTAAATTTAATAATTTAGCCATGGTGAAAATATGATAGAAACTGTATTTCACTAAAATTTTGCAAAAATAAAAAATAACTCTTATACATTTTTAAATTATTTCATTTATTAATTAAGCATAAATAAATGTTTTACTTCATCATCTTTTTTGAATTTATTTAACTAAACTAATTTATTTTATTCTGGCTTGCATTCTTATAAAATAAAGGTAAAGATTTTACAAGAATGCGAACCAGAGCCAAAATATAATTAAAATTAAACTGGCCAATTTTTTTTTTTTTTGATTACTTTTATTTATTTTATTAACAACAATGAATTGGCGAACTACCCTTGTAACTATAAGTATCAAACTTATCTATAACTTCAAATTTATGACAATTTACAATTACAATTTAAAGTTTTTAAAGGATTAAATCATTGCGAGAATCTAAAGGGTGCCGTCTTTTGATCCTTCGCCTATTTGTATTTGTGGCTAGGGATGTTGCAAGTTGATTTGGATGATTAGTAAGTCTTGAGTCTTGTATCTTGAGCTGTCTCGTCCGATTAGTTCAGCTATGGTAGGGATGTTAAGGTCATTATGCAATACTTCGTTTCTAACAAACCATTCTGCTCCAGTCCATCTTCTCAGGGCCTTGTTTTGCATCGTTTGCAGTCGTTTTATATGGGTCCTCGCAGCAGTGTCCCCAGAGCGGTATTGCGGATGTGAAGACTGGTGCCACAATAGCATTGTAAATTGTTCTTTTTGCTATGAAGCGACAATTTGCTAGAACTTTCTCAGCATCCAGTCCAATTTTTTAACTTTAATTTGCAGCTTTTGACTGTCTGAGTGATGTGTGGGCGTATGTCAGTCGTCTGTCAAATGTGACTCCCAGATATTTTACTTTGGTGGATCTTGGTATCGGAGATCCCAGTGTGACCTCAGGGCAGTCCCCTCTTCTGGTGGCAAATGTGATGTGCACTGATTTTAGTGTATTAATGGTTATACACCAGCGTTCCGTCCAGCTCTTGAACTCATCTAAATATGCCTGTAGTAGTTCTGATGCTTCAAGCTCAGATGGACTGCTGCTCAGTATTGCCGTATCGTCTGCGTATGTTGCTATTAGCAATCTAGTGTTAGGTGAGGGCAGCGGCATGTCTGCCGTGTACAAGGTATATAGTGTGGGGCTGAGAACACTTCCTTGAGGAGCACCTGCTCTTACTTACCGAATCGTTGATATAGCTTGTCCTTTTGCGACTTCAAAGCTTCTTCCTTTCAGGTAAGAGGCTAGCAGTTTGTAGTGTTGTGGAAAAGCAGCTCTTATCTTGCTCAGGAGTCCCACATGCCAGACGCGATCAAAGGCCTGTTTGACATCCAGAAAGACTGCTGAACAGTATTCCCTTTTTCAAAAGAACCCAATATGTGATGGGCAACTCTGTGTATTTGTTCCGGGTTCCATGCTAACTCCTAAATCCAAATTGTTGGTCTGGTATTGACCTTCTTCTGAAATTGATCTCTTGAAATATGATATAAAATTAAAGGATAAGAGTAGTGCGAAATGATGTAATTGGGAAGACAGCCCTCAACAATTTTTTTTGACATGATGAGCCAATTCTGACCTGGATTCAGATTCTACGCAGCAAATTACTTCGAAAATTACCCTTTGCGTTTCAACAACTGACATGATCCTGACATTTGCAGATCTGTGTAATTGTATTTATTAATTCGTGGCAAAGAAATTATAACTTGTATTTATTTATTTTGAATTATAAATCCAAATTTTATCCATATTTATGAAATTAATTTTAATTTAAATTTACTATAAATACCAAAAGAAAATATGTTCGAAACTGAATTCGAATCAAATGATTTAGTGTGTCTTAATTTAATTACCTTAAATTCGATAATTCATTCAGTTTTGATGTTGGTTTTGAAATTGTATTCGTATAGAGTCTGAATTAAAAAAAATCACATTTTAGCTTGCAAGTGGCGCAGTGACGTCACGACGCTTTGGCACAAGCATTGGCAATGCGACCTCGTGTCTGTTTCTGCATGCGATGTGTACTGAACCTCAATGGACATCGCTGCCGCAATTAGTCCCTATATACTCGAGATGGTGCCCTACCCATCACTGGCAAAGATATTACCATTGATAAAACTCCTCTAAAAATAATCCAATGGTGGCAACTTATGCAATTTTAACATGATCTTAGGAGCCAACTGAAACCAGCATTTCTGTCTCATATTGGAGGTGCTGGCTTTTCTATTAATTCTTTATTGATTTCAGAGCCCCAGATGTGACAATTCAGCTAAGTTAATAATAATATCGAAGATATGGCCGAAATCGAATTCAGGTTATATGGCAGCTGATATTTATTCAAGTCAAGGAGGTATGTCCGAAACTGATTTCACTGATAAAGAGCTACACTGCCGGGCAAAAGTATCCACACCTAATAACTACCCCACAAAATTAAAAAAAATTATCATAGGCATTTGAAACTAAAAGGATGTGAAAATATTATTTTAAAGATTTTTATTTTTACAACTATTCAATATATTATTTCATCTGCAACAGATAATATGCTTTTACACGTAGAACGATAATACTTTTTCCTTGTCAACATTTCCACCTTTACCTTTCAGCACTTTTGCGGCGATTAGAGGAATTCTAAAAAAATTTTCAACCAATGTTGGTTCCATATGCTTCTACATCTTCTTTAATGAAATCCAGAGAGTTTCTTTTGAAGACAGATACTGTTTCCTGACTTGACGATCAAGTTCATCCCAAAGAAATTAGAATGGATTTAGATCAGGGAATTGGGCCGGTCACTCAATGGATTTCTGGGTTGTACTTCTTGTTTATTTTGCAGATAGGTCTTGCAGAGCTTGTATGAGTGTTTATTAATTTATTGATGAATTTATGTAGCTGATAATTCAATATACTTATTCGATCAATTTTGACACACGTTTGAAGTTGTTTTTGAGCTCGCTAAGCAATTTCCCAAGTTTCCGGAAATTTTTGCCTGGCAGAGTACGTTCGATTTGGCACCTATCTTTTTAAATATTTGGAAATATTGTAATTATTCTAGAAGCTATTTATTTTCTTCCACTTGTGGGGCTATATCGACCAAGGTACATGTCCTAAATTTTAAATATATAAAAATTGAAAGATACGAAAACTTTTGATTCGAAATTTCTATGTTTTTCATTAATTAACATACTCTAACTTTTATTTATTTAAGTGTATCCCGACTTCGTCTAGCTGCCCACAATAGTTCTTGGTTTATTTTATCTGCTCGAAAACAGTTTCAATTAGAACAACTGACTGGGTCTGTTGTCGCTACTTCTGCTCGCAATCTCTCCAACCTCTCTCTGTCTCAGTGCTTACTCTCTCTAATTCTCACTTTTACGCTCTGTTTGTGTCTTATAATTTTTGGTATGCAAATAAGCGCTCCTTAAAAGATTTTTCATTGCATACATTGCAATTTGAAATTGTTGTCCTTGTTACTTTTGTACCTTTTTGTGCTATTTTTGCCATTTTTACTTTAGTGCTTCATTTTTTAATGCCCTTAACTGGCATTTGTTGCTATCTTTATTTTAATATTGCACGCTCTATGATTTTATTTTATTGACTTTGTTCTTTCATGAGCGTTTAACTTTTAATTTTATGCCATTCCTAATGTCCTGCTCTGCCTTGCCTCTCTTTACCTTTACTCTATCTGCTGCTAAATGCTTTTACCTTCCATGAAGCAGGTGCTAAAATTGAAAATATTAGTTGGAGTGGTTTTCCGGGGTTAAGAGCGGCAGGATGTGCTTGAAATCGCTCAACTTTTGTTGAAAGTTTAAACAGCCCGGAGCGCTTTAAACGTTTTGAATGCTTGTTGTAACACCTTTAACCTGTTCCTGGCGTGAAATTATTTTCTCACACAACGTTGCCAACATTTAGAATACATTTTCTTTCGTATTTTTTTCTTTTCTTTTTTTTTTCTCCCAGCTTTCTTCCTGGTTGCCTTTGGCTGATTTTGGCTGTGTTGTTGCTGTATGAGAAAAAAAGCAAAGCAAAGTTCTGGCATGACATAAAGCGGCTTGTGCGCATTTTGAGCTTAGCTTTTGTGAGCCGGGCTAACATGGCGGTTACTTGACAGCAACTTGCTTCTAAGTTTGAACAAAACGCAACAAAAGTTGAGATTAAACTCTATGACAAGGTAAAGGAAAGTTTTTGGTAGTGATTTTCTTTTTGGTCCAAAGAATATTTCTGAAAAAGAATTGTGGTTGTATTATTTCTTAAGAAATTGAAATGATAACATTTGTCGATATGCGTTTTTCAATGAGATTTAATCGATTTTTTTTATGCCAAGTGTAGAGTGTGACAGCTTTTTTAAAAAAAATAATTTTAAGAATTTTTATGTTTAATACTTTGAGGGAAATTGTATTGCGGATGAACTGGCTAGATTAGGAACTAGCCTCTTTCAAGACAAGGAGGGCCTGGGTATACCCATGGCCAGCTGTTAACTGAGAATACGATATTTTTTCGCTCTCGGTGCAAATAAAACGTAGAATCGGACTTCGAACACGTGTAGAATCTCGCGGCAAACTTTGCCGAACCAAATAACTTTGCTGTCTGGATAGAGCCCACTGGTTGGTAGGAAACCACGCATCCAGGTTGAATGCTCCCCACTATGACTTCTGTAGAAGCTGTGGCGATGAGGAGGAGCTGGAGACGGTGGAGCACTTCTTCTGTCATTGCCCTGGACTGGGCAGTAAAAGGTTTGGGTTCCTACAGTCACACTTTCTAGACGATTTATCTCAGCTCTCTGAACAGAGTCCAAAATGCCTTTTAAGGTTTATTCAGGCAGCCGGATGGCTTCCTCACCTTTTATAGGGGACCTCTCAAGTGGGAAAGAGTGGTAAACTAGCTCACTTTAGCGGTATCGCAACGGCTCTATCCTTGGCCTAAGTGAGTTGGGTTGTAAGTCCACACTATCGCCCTATCTTCTCCTAACCTATTTTAAATATTGAGCATGGGAAAAGTAAATGATAATTACCCAGATGCCAGTTCTTGTTGTTTTTAATTTTGAATGTTGTGGAAATTGAAGTATCTTTAATGTAGAGTAGCAAAATTGAGGTTCCACAAAATGCAATTCATTTCTTGCATTCGCACCAAATTTTTTACGTGAGCGCGTTTTATTGTCCTGGCTGTCAGCATCGACAAATGTCGGGAATGAATTCATGCAAATGGAAAGAGCTTTACTAATTTACACAGAGGGAAAAAATGGGTTATTTCAAAAATGATTTTAAGAATTTTAACAAAATTTTTTTTAGCTAAGCCAGTTTAGACACAAACCACAAACCACTTTATATAAGAAGATAATGGTTGTGATACCGCAGATCTCTCTATAGCACTTCTCCTGAGATAATCCCGCTCAAAGGCTTCCAATCCCGTTGCGACGATGTGGCTAGTAACCCTCCTCGGACATATAGAAGCTAGCTCAGCTACGTTATGAAGAAAGTAATTTCCCAGATGCTTATTCCTACGTCTACTAAGAGCCTCACAGAAACAGAAGAAGTTTTCTACTGATGCAACTTCTTCTTCGTTTTTGCAGCTTCTGAGAAAGTCATGGCTCGAAACATTCGCTTTGGTCGCATGTGCTCCGATAAGCCAGTGCCCAGTGATCGCACTGACAACTGCTGAATACTGCGAAAGTTTGAGTCCAAAGAGCCTTATGGATCGATCTTTTTGGTTCGATTTTGGGCCATATCTGGCGACTGATTGTTCAGTGGGGTAACACACCACAGCCTTTGTGCGTGAGAGCTAAATTTCTCCCCTGTTTGTAGCATGAAAGTTGCCATAGGCTTACGAATATGCTCCTCATCCGGTAGGAGGGTAGAGGTCGTGATTCGTCTGGCCAATTCATCTGCTATTTCATTGCCTGTATTATTCTGGTGTCCTGGCACCCAAATAAGGCTCATACAAACTACTGTGCCGTCTCTTTAATAGATTTCCCGCAGTTGTTGACTGTCATCGAGTTGGACGATAGTGCTCGAAGTGACTTTATGGCTATCCGAAAATATGTATACCACACCGATTTTCAGGCCGATCTTGCGTAAGCAGATTGAAGCCTCATTAATAGCAAGGATCTCTGCTTGAAGAACACTACAAACTTTCGGAAGTCGGAAACATTGCCGAATATTTAGTTCACCAGAGAAGACTCCCCTCCAACTTGGTGGTTGACCTCCGTGTAGAAGTTAATACAGTTACTTTGATCTGAACGAGTTTCCAGCCACGATTCCTTTGAGGGTATTTCAGTGGCGAATAGTGTAGATGACTGCTCTAAGTGAGTGCAGTAATCTGTCATTAACACAGTTTGTCTACTTTTTGAATGGACGAGTGTCCACATCCCAAGACTGCCCAGCACTAAGCGTCTAATTGGCCTCTCGATGTCCGGGTGGCAATTTCTTTCGCCTTTATGAGAATGGGGGACTAATGCCATTAAATCTGGAAACAAATGATAACAACGAAATTGAAATAGTGTCAAGGGAATTGTTATCTAAGGGTTGCCATTGCTGCTGTTTGTGTTCCCCTTTTCATGATACATTTTAATATTTCGTATGATATCAACCTGTCATGACAAAACTAACATTCTGCACACCGCATCAGGTGTGGCTATCAAATAGTGTAAGTTTAACCTCAATATGTTCAAGCATACGAATACAATCGGTACCACACAGACTTTTTTGTTGACGTATTTATATATAGATTTAGTAATCGAAACATTGAACATTTATGCTAGATCTTTAATTAAAGTGTTCAGTGGGCTCTTAAAAAATACCAAAAAAGTTTTTTCTAAAGCACATAAAGGTATATCTAACAAAATTAAATAAACAGAAAGCTTTACCTAGGAATAGATTGAAAATAAATGAAACAGAGTAGTTTTAGGCCGTTTTTATACCCTGTACCGTCTGGTACAAAGGGTATATTAAGTTTGTGCAAGCCGAAAATGTATGTAACATATAGAAGGAGACGTCGGAGACACCCCTAAGTTACCTAAAATATGATCAGGGTGACTACAGAAGTAGATATACGCATTTCCGTCTGTCCGTCCGTCCGTCTGTCCGTTTGAACGCCTGGATCGCAGAGACGGTAAGAGCTAGAGTAACCAAACTTTCACATTGGATCCCATATTATTCCAAGTTTATTTTATTTTTTTGTGATATCGGTTAAATTATACAGCTCCCATATGGGTGCTCTATGTTACCGTGAAAAAAAAAGTTTTAGATGAATAATTCGTTTGTTTATTAAGATATCGTAACCAAATTTGGTATTCAAAAGTTTTTTATAGTTTCCAATCACTGTATCAAATTTGAGCAAAATCGGTTGACTACATCATATAGCTCCCATAGGTCAAATCTTCCAAAAAATCGATTTTTTAACAAAATTTGTTTTTGTTTGTTTATTAAGATGTTAGGACCAAATTCGATATTCGTAAGTATTTTATAGTTCCTAAGCACTGTACTAAATTTAATCCAAATCGTTTGACTAGATCATATAGCTCCCATAGGACCAATCGGTCCAAAAAAACGTTTTTATACAAATTCGATGTTTCGTTTGTTTGTAAAGATATTGAAATCCAATTCGGCTTTCAGATCTTTTAAGGTATTAAAGCACTGTGTCAAATTTGATCGAAATTGCTGACTATATCATATAGCTCCCATAGGAACGATCGGTCAAAAAAAATTTTTTGCTTAAAATTCTTCTGATTTTGGGCTTTATGAATGAACCAGATTTTATTGCAAGCTAGTGGGACAGGGTATCCCAAAGTCGTCCGCATTTGACTTTAGGTGCTCCATTTTTATACCCTGTACCGTGTCCAAGGGTATATTAAGTTTGTGCAAGCCGAAATGTATGTAACATATAGAAGGAGACGTCGGCCACACCCCAAAGTTACCTAATATATGATCAGGGTGAATAGAGAAGTCGATATACCCATGTCCGTCTGTCCGTCTGTCCGTCTGTCCGTCCGTCCGTCCCGTCGTCCGTCCGTCCGTGTGAACGCCTAGATCTCAGAGATGGTAAGAGCTAGAGTTACCAAACTTTCACATTAGATCCCATATTATTCCATAGAGGCAAGTTTATTTTATTTTTTTGATATCGGGATAAATTATATAGCTCCCATGGGGGTGTTTGAGACGACCTCGAAAAAAGCGTTTTAGATGAATAATTCGTTTGTTTATGAAGATATCGTAACGAAATTTGGCAATCGAAAGTTTTTTATAGTTCTCAATCACTGTACCAAATTTGATCAAAATCGGTTGACTATATCATATAGCTCCCATAGGACCGATCGGCCAAAATAACTTTTTTAAAGAAAAATTGGCTATATTTCGTTTTTTAATAAAGATATCCTAACCAGATTTGGCGTTTGGAAATTTTTTAGACCACTTTAACAATGTGCCAAATTTGAACAAAAATCGGTGGACTATATCATATAGCTCCCATAGGTCCGATCTTCCAAAACATCGATTTTTTAACAAAATTTGTTGTGTTTCGTTTGTTTGTTAAGATATTGGGACCAAATTTGACATTCGTGAGTATTTTATAGTTCCTAAGCACTGTACCAAATTTAATCCAAATCGTTTGACTAGATCATATAGCTCCCATAGGACCAATCGGTCCAAAACACGTTTTTTATACAAAATTCGATGTGTTTTGTTTGTTTGTAAAGATATTTGAAATAACTTTGGCGTTCATATCTTTTTTAAGGTATTTAAGCACCGTGTCAAATTTTATTGAAATCGGTTGACTATATCATATAGCTCCCATAGAACGATCGGTCAAAAAAAAATTTTTTGCTTAAAAAATTCTTTCTATTTTTGGTTTTTTGTGAAGAAATCTGACTTTATTACAAGCTAGTGGTGGCCAGGGTATCTCAAAGTCCGCGCCTGACTTTACGTCCGCCATTTTTTATACTCGTTAGCTTTAAATATAAGTTCAATGAAAGTGTGGCCAGACTAAAAAATTCACACTTGACTACTGTGAAAAATATTTTTAACTTGCAGATGGAATTGGAACAGCAGCTTTTTTTGTTCAGTGTTGCCACATGCATCTGCAGGGTGGCAACGTTGCTATTGCAAGAACACAATTTTCAACTCAATGAGGCTGAACGGAACTGATATAAAATCCAACAAGTTTCCAACTAGAAAAGATGAGAAAACAAAATTGACTAAATTTTGAGAAAGAAAAGAATAAGAAAACCAGCCCAGATTTTGTCGAGCGAAAATTGAGGCGGGCATAGGCGAGTTCTTAAACTCAGTATTCATTTTTTCTCCAAAGAAGGCCATCTTAAATGAGCATGAAATGGTTGCTGGCCAGTGTTATATGCAGCACGTGTATGCATACTACATAATATATTTATTACATAAATTTTATATGCATACAGTACATACAATACACAAACTTTTTTTAAAGTTGACCGGCTTTGGTTTCGTGTGGGCTGTGCACAGAAGTGCAGATGAAATTGACATTGCCTTAGCTCCATCAACCGATTTTGATCAAATTTGGTACAGTGATTATGAACTATAAAAACTTTGATTGCCAAATTTCGTTACGATATCTTCATAAACAAACGAATTATTCATCTAAACGCTTTTTTTTTTTCGAGGTCGTCTCAAACACCCCCATGGGAGCGAGTATAATTTATCCCCGATATCAAAAAAATAAAATAAACTTGCCTCCTATGGAATAATATGGGATCTAATGTGAAAGTTTGGTAACTCTAGCTCTTACCATCTCTGAGATCTAGGCGTTCACACGGACGGACAGACGGACAGACGGACAGACGGACAGACGGACAGACGGACATGGGTATATCGACTTCTCTATTCACCCTGATCATATATTAGGTAACTTTTGGGGTGTCTCCGACGTCTCCTTCTATATGTTACATACATTTTCGGTTTATACCAAACTTAATATACCCTTGACCATACGGCAGGTATAAAAATGGGGCACCTAAAGTCAAGTGCGGACGACTTTGGGATACCCTGTCCCACTAGCTTGCAATAAAATCTGGTTCATTCATAAAAAGCCCAAAATCAGAAGAATTTTTACAAAAAATTTTTTTGACCGATCGTTCTATGGGAGCTATATGATAGAATAACCAATTTCGATCAAATTTGACACAGTGCTTTAATACTCAAAAAAGATCTGAAAGCCGAATTAGTTCAAATATCTTTACAAACAAACGAAACACATCGAATTTTGTATAAAAAACGTTTTTTTGAATCGATTGGTTCTATGGGGAGCTATATGATCTAGTCAAACGATTTGGATTAAATTTAGTACAGTGCTTAGGAACTATAAAATACTTACGAATATCGAATTTGGTCCTAACATCTTAATAAACAAACGAAACACAACAAATTTTGTTAAAAATCGATTTTTTGGAAGATTTGACCTATGGGAGCTATATGATGTAGTCAACCGATTTTGCTCAAATTTGATACAGTGATTGGAAACTATAAAAAACTTTTGAATACCAAATTTGGTTACGATATCTTAATAAACAAACGAATTATTCATCTAAAACTTTTTTTTCCAGGTCTTCTGAAACACTCCATATGGGAGCTGTATAATTTAACCCCGATATCAAAAAAATAAAATAAACTTGGAATAATATGGGATCCAATGTGAAAGTTTGGTTACTCTAGCTCTTACCGTCTCTGCGATCCAGGCGTTCAAACGGACAGACGGACGGACGGACAGACGGAAATGCGTATATCTACTTCTGTAGTCACCCTGATCATATTTTAGGTAACTTAGGGGTGTCTCCGACGTCTCCTTCTATATGTTACATACATTTTCGGCTTGCACAAACTTAATATACCCTTTGTACCAGACGGTACAGGGTATAAAAACGGCCTAAAACTACTCTGTTTCATTTATTTTCAATCTATTCCTAGGTAAAGCTTTCTGTTTATTTAATTTTGTTAGATATACCTTTATGTGCTTTAGAAAAAACTTTTTTGGTATTTTTTAAGAGCCCACTGAACACTTTAATTAAAGATCTAGCATAAATGTTCAATGTTTCGATTACTAAATCTATATATAAATACGTCAACAAAAAAGTCTGTGTGGTACCGATTGTATTCGTATGCTTGAACATATTGAGGTTAAACTTACACTATTTGATAGCCACACCTGATGCGGTGTGCAGAATGTTAGTTTTGTCATGACAGGTTGATATCATACGAAATATTAAAATGTATCATGAAAAGGGGAACACAAACAGCAGCAATGGCAACCCTTAGATAACAATTCCCTTGACACTATTTCAATTTCGTTGTTATCATTTGTTTCCAGATTTAATGGCATTAGTCCCCCATTCTCATAAAGGCGAAAGAAATTGCCACCCGGACATCGAGAGGCCAATTAGACGCTTAGTGCTGGGCAGTCTTGGGATGTGGACACTCGTCCATTCAAAAAGTAGACAAACTGTGTTAATGACAGATTACTGCACTCACTTAGAGCAGTCATCTACACTATTCGCCACTGAAATACCCTCAAAGGAATCGTGGCTGGAAACTCGTTCAGATCAAAGTAACTGTATTAACTTCTACACGGAGGTCAACCACCAAGTTGGAGGGGAGTCTTCTCTGGTGAACTAAATACTCGGCAGTGTTTCCGACTTCCGGAAGCACTGCAGCGTTCTTCAAGCAGAGATCCTTGCCATTAACGAGGCTTCGATGTGCTTACGCAAGATCGGCCTGGAAACCGGTGCGGTATACATATTTGCGGATAGCCAGGCTTCCATAAAGTCACTTCGAGCACTATCCTTTAACTCGTTGACAGTCAACCAACTGCGACAAATCTATTAAAGAGGGCCGTCTCTTTTTGCAGTTTGTTATTAGCCTCATTTGGGTGCCTGGACACCAAAATATTACAGGCAACGAAATAGCAGATGAATTGGTCAGGCAGGATCATGACCTGTACCCTCCTACCGGATAAGGAGGATATTCGTACGCCTATGGTAACTTTCATGCTAAAAACAAGGGAGTAATTTAGCTCCCACGCACAAAGGCTGTGGTGTGTTACCCCACTGCACAATCAGTCGCAAGAAATGGCCTGAAATTGAACCAAAAATATCGATCCCTGGGCACTGGCTTATCAAAACCCATTGCGACCAAAGTGAATGTTCCGAGCCATGACTTTCTCAGAAGCTGCAAAAACGAAGAAGAAGTTGAATCAGTAGAAAACTTCTTCTGTTTCTGTGAGCCTCGTAGTAGACGTAGGAATAAGCATCTGGGAAATTACTTTCTTCATAACGTAGCTGAGCTAGCTTCTATATGTCCGAGGAGGGTTGCTAGCCACATCGTCGCAACGGGATGGGAAGCCTTCGAGCGGGATTATCTCAGGAGGAGTGCTATAGAGAGATCTGCGGTATCACAACCATTATCTTCTTATATAAAGTGGTTTGTGGTTTGTGTCTAAACTGGCTTAGCTAAAAAAAATTTTAAGCTTAAAATATTAACTGCTTTTAAAAATCATATTTTGAAATAACCCATTTTTTCCCTCTGTGTAAATTAGTAAAGCTCTTTCCATTTGCATGAATTCATTCCCGACATTTGTCGATGCTGACAGCCAGGACAATAAAACGCGCTCACGTAAAAAATTTGGTGCGAATGCAAGAAATGAATTGCATTTTGTGGAACCTCAATTTTGCTACTCTACATTAAAGATACTTCAATTTCCACAACATTCAAAATTAAAAACAACAAGAACTGGCATCTGGGTAATTATCATTTACTTTTCCCATGCTCAATATTTAAAATAGGTTAGGATAGGATAGGGCGGCAGTTTGGACTGACATCCCAACTCACTTAGGCCAAGGATAGAGCCCGTTGAGATACCGCTAGAGTGAGCTAGTTCAACACTCTTTCCCACTTGAAAGGTCCCCTATAAAAAGTGAGGAAGCCATCCGACTGCCTGAATAAACCTTAAAAGGCATTTTGGACTCTGTTTAGAGAGCTAAGACAAATCGTCTAGAAAGTGTGACTGTAGGAACCTAAATCTTTTACTGCCCAATCCAGAGCAGTGACAGAAGAGTCTCCAGCTCCCTCCTCATCGCCACAGCTTCTATAGAAGTCATAGTGAGGAGCATTCAACCTGGATGCGTGGTTTCCTACCAACCAGTGTCCCGTGATGGCACGGATAACAGATGAGCACTGGTCTCATTCAGACAGCAAAGTTTTTTGGTTCTTCTGCTGCAAGTATGTCGGCCAAGATTCTGACGCGTGTTCGATGTCCGATTCCACGTTTTATTCGCACCGAGAGCGGAAAAATCTCGTTTTCTCAGATTAACAGCTGGCCATGGGTAAACCCAGTCCCTCCTTGTCTTGAAGGAGGATAGTTCCTAATCTAGCTAGTTCATCCGCAATACAATTTCTCTCAAAGTATTTAACATAAATATGCTTAAAATTATTATTTTTAAAAAAGCTGTCACACTCTACACTTGACTTAAGAAAAATCGATTAAATCTCATTGAAAAACGCATATCGACAAATGTTATTATTTCAATTTCTTAAGAAATAAAACAACCACAATTCTTTTTCAAAAATATTCTTTAGACCAAAAAGAAAATCACTACCAAAAACTTTTCTTTACCTTGTCATAGAGTTTAATCTCAACTTTTGTTGCGTTTTGTTCAAACTTAGAAGCAAGTTGCTGTCAAGTAACCGCCATGTTAGCCCGGCTCACAAAAGCTAAGCTCAAAATGCGCACAAGCCGCTTTATGTCATGCCAGAACTTTGCTTTGCTTTTTTTCTCATACAGCAACAACACAGCCAAAATCAGCCAAAGGCAACCAGGAAGAAAGCTGGGAGAAAAAAAAAAGAAAAGAAAAAAATACGAAAGAAAATGTATTCTAAATGTTGGCAACGTTGTGTGAGAAAATAATTTCACGCCAGGAAACAAGGTTAAAAAGGTGTTACAACAAGCATTCAAAACGCTTAAAGCGCTCCGGGCTGTTTAAACTTTCAACAAAAGTTGAGCGATTTCAAGCACATCCTGCCGTCCTTAACCCCGGAAAACCACTCCAACTAATATTTTCAATTTTAGCACCTGCTTCATGGAAGGTAAAAGCATTTAGCAGCAGATAGAGTAAAGGTAAAGAGAGGCAAGGCAGAACAGGACATTAGGAATGGCATAAAATTAAAAGTTAAACGTTCATGAAAGAACAAAGTCAATAAAATAAAATCATAGAGCGTGCAATATTAAAATAAAGATAGCAACAAATGCCAGTTAAGGGCATTAAAAAATAAAGGACTAAAAGTAAAAATAGCAAAAATAGCACAAAAAGGTACAAAAGTAACAAGGACAACAATTTCAAATTGCAATGTATGCAATGAAAAATCTTTTAAGGAGCGCTTATTTGCATACCAAAAATATAAGACACAAACAGAGCGTAAAAGTGAGAATTAGAGAGAGCAAGCTTTAAGCCGGGAGAGAGGTTGGAGAGTATGAGAGCAGAAGTAGCGACAACAGACCCAGTCAGTTGTTCTAATTGAAACTGTTTTCGAGCAGATTAAATAAACCAAGAACTATTGTGGGCAGCTAGACGAAGTCGGGATACACTAAAATAAATGTAAATGAGAGTAATGAAAACTATGAAAAACTTAGAAAATTCGAAACAAAAGTTTTCGTATCCTTTTATTTTTATCAATTTAAAATTTAGGGCATTTACAGTGGTCGATATGGCCTGTCTAGGGTAAGAAAGCTTCTAGAATAATAATTACACAATATTTTAGGAAGATACCTAAAATTCGGTGCCTGCCGAATCGAGCAATTACATTACGTACACTGCCAGGCCAAAGTCTCCGGACACTTGAGAAATTGATTAAAGAACTCGATAAGAGAATTGACCGAATAAATATATTGAATTATCAGCATCAAAAATTCATAAATAAACTAATAAGCAAGGCAACGATCTTAAACTCCCATCCAAACTCAGCGAAACCTATCTGCAAAATGAACAAAAAATAGATCGTTGAAAATTATGGAGTGGTCGTCCCAATCCCCTGAACTAAATCCAATCGAACTTCTTTGGGATGAACTTGATCTTCAAGTCAGGAAACAGAGTCTGTCTTCGAAAGAAACTCTCTGTATAAAGAAGACAGTTCAGTTACTGTTGAAGTAATACTGTTGAAGTAATACGAGGGGTAATCAAAAAGTAAGTTTTCTGGTCTGGCGTTTCTCTTGTGCACCATCTAGCGGCCTCGCACTGAACACAACATCAGTGTTGATTGAGTCTATTGATAAGAGCGGCACTGGTATTGGTGACCGAAAATAGTTTTTTCAGCAGTATAAACACAACAACCATGGAGCTACCATTGCAAAACGTGTCCAATTGTGAATTGCGTTAGGTGTTTTGTTGGTTGATTTTTTAGAACCTGGTACAACAATCAATGCGGATCGTTACTGCGAAGTTTTAAACAAGCTTAAACATGCCATCAGACGAAAACGTCCAGGAAAATTATCCAAAAAAATCTTACTCTTTCATGATAATGCACGGCCTCATTGTGCTCAACGAGAACTTTATTGGAAAAATTCAAATGGGAAATTTTCGATCACCCACCCTACTCTCCGGATCTCGCACCAAGTGGGCACATTTTGTTTCAAACGAAGAAGTCCAAACATCTGTCAAATTATGGCTCCAAAAATAATAATTTTTTGAATGATAATTTTTTTTAATTTTGAGGAGTAATTATTAGAAAACTTGTACACCGCAGTGTAGTGTTTATTAGTGAAATCGGTTTCGGACGTACGTCCTTGACTTGAATAAATTGCAGGACAAACTAGGCCAGATCAAAAGGTTATATCATATAGCTGCCATATAACCTTATTTCGATTTCATCCATATCTTCCACATTTATTAACTTAGCTTAATTGTCACATCTGGGGCTCTGAAATCAGTAAAGAATAGAAAAGCCAGCACCTCCAAAATGACACAGAAATCCTGGTTTCAATTGGGTCTTAAGATCATGTTAAAATTACTTGAGTTGCCACCATTGACATATTTTCAGGGGAGTTTCATTAAGGGTAAGATCTATGCCTGTGGTCGGCTGGGCAACATCTCGTGTATATAGGGACTAGTTGCTGCAGCGATGTCCATTCACGTTCAGTGCACATCGCATGCAGGAACAGACACGAGGCCGCAATGCCGATGATTGTGTCAAAGCGTCGTGACGTCACTGCGGCACTTGCAAGCTAAAATGTCAGTGTACTTCATCCAGACGGGCTAGAGCTTATTTGTAGTCCTCTAATAAATAAATCAAACCAAAACTGAATTATAAAAATTAAACCGCAACTTTATAAACTTCTGGTTTTCTAAACATCACCTTACATAAATTTAGGCCCACTAAATCATCAAAGGGTCTTTTCCGAAGTAAATTGCTGCGTAGAATCTAAGCCCGGGATCAGAATTGACTCATCACGTCATTAAAATTTTTGTGGTCTGTCTCCACAGATACATCATTTAGCACTACTCTTATCCTTTAATTTTATATCATATTTCAAGAGATCTATTTCGAAAATTTGTTTCGTTTGTTATTGCCATTCGAAGTTACGAAATATATGCCTTCGTCATTATTAAGCCTTTGAGACAATTATTTTTTACTGGGTAATTTCTCTTGAAAATTTTCATTTTTTTTTTTATATTCGTTCTCAGCGACCACAGGCCACAAAATTATTTTACATCCGGTAATTACCATCAAAAGAAACAAATTCAGTTTTTCGGGTACATAACCTCAACTAACGAAAATTCCGGACTTGATGGGTAAATTTCGACTCCGGATTCTGATTCTACGCAGCAAATTACTTCAGAAAATTACTCTGAGCTTTTCAATAACTAAACCATGTTGACCTGTATTATTTTTCAATAAATTTTACTAAAAAAGAAATAAGAATTGGCTAATTTAATTTTAATTATATTTTGGCTCAGGTTTGCACTCTTGTAAAATCTTTACCTTTATTTTATAAGAATGCGAGCCAGAATAAAATAAATTAGTTTGATTAAATAAATTCAAAAAAGATGAAGAAGTAAAACATTTATTTATGCTTAATTAATAAATGAAATAATAAACAAATTTATAAGACTTATTTATTATTCTTGCAAAATTTTAGTGAAATATGTAGATCTTCGGACTTTCCAAATACAGTTTCTATCATATTTTCACCATGGCAAAGTTATTAAATTTAGGTAAAAATTCATGTAAGTAAAAATGAATTAAAATAAATTAATCAAAATTGGTTATAGCAACCATGCATTTATATTTGTAAATGAAAAAATAAATATTATATATTAGTAAATAAAATAAATAAATATGATAATTTCTTTGCGACAAATTTACAAAGGCAATGACTTTCACTAAATTTTTGGGAATGCAATTTAAATCACAGTTTTGCTCTGATTCCCATTCATATAAAATGAAAGTAAATATTATTTCAATGAATTTGGAAGGATGTATAAAATAAAACGTGCAGTTATGTTTAATTAATAAATTAAAAAAATAAATATGATAATTTCTTTGTAAAAAATTCTTTAGAGCTATTTATATATTAGTCTTGTCAAATTTTAGCAAAATAGAACATCGAATATTGTAAATTCAGTTTTGACCATATTTTTAGCGTGGTTCCCATTCTTACACAATTTAAGTAAAAATTAATTAAAATCTTTTTATAAATATGAACCAACTTAAAACTTCTAAATCTCCCGGATTGGACAAAGTCCCCAACATTTTACTCAAAAAGTTACCCGAAAAGGCAATAAAATTACTTTTAATAATATTTAACAGCTGCTTCCGATTGAATTACTTCCCACGAGCATTCAAGAAAGCTATCGTCATCGCGGTTCATAAACCCAACAAACCTAAGAATGACCCAAAGAGCTACAGACCGATAAGTCTTTTGAGTAATCTGGAAAAGATATTCGAAAAACTCATTCAATATCGAATAAACAATTTTGTCTTTACACATGGTACAATATCTAAAGAACAATTTGGGTTCAAAAAAGAACATAGTACCATTCACCAAATTAGCAGAGTAGAGAATAAAATTTTAACTAACAATCGTCACAAAAAATCATCCGGTATAATTCTACTAGATATTGAAAAAGCTTTCGATACTGTTTGGCACAACGGACTGCTCTACAAATTGATTCAAAAAGATTTGCCCAAGTATCTATGTGGAATAGTAGCAGACTTCCTCGATAAACGTTCTTTTGCTGTCTCTGTCAAAAACACACTCTCTTCAATTAAATACATTCCTGCTGGATTACCTCAAGGTTCCATACTCTCTCCGCTTTTATATATAATTTATACATCAGACTTTAAGCCTCCAAAAGAAATCGATGTTGCCTACTATGCTGATGACACAGCCCTAATCGCATCCAGTAAACTCACCAGCGCTCTTCTGAAAAAAATGGAAAAAAGTCTGAAAGCCTGCAACAAATATTTCTCTAAGTGGAAAATTAAAATAAATCACGAGAAAACTCAATCCATAATTTTCCCATACAACAAGTCCTACAAGCGGCTTCCATTAAGACATCTACAATTTGAAAATAATAATATTGTTATCCAGAACCACGTCAAATACTTGGGTGTCATTCTCGATAAAAAACTCAGTTTCCAAAAACATATAGACGAAACTTGTGTAAAGGCAATGAAATCGCTGAGAGCCCTGTGGACACTCTTACATCGACGATCATTCCTAAATTTCAAGAATAAAAACTTAATTTTTCAATGCCTCTCCAGTATGGTATAAAGCTGCTAACAGTCATTTGAAAAAAATGCAGATCATACAAAATAAATGTCTGAAAATTATAAACAAGATATTTTTCAATTAGTGTTTGATTTTTATATATTTTTTGTTGTCAAATGAAGGTTTTCCCTTTTACCTTTAAAAACATTTATACTTTATTGTTAATAAATTATTATTGTAATATAAATAAATTTTAGTTTGCTGTAATATCTTTGATAAAACTCATAACAATCTTGTAAATATAATTATGTATAAAAATTGAATTTTGGATGAATAAATGAATTGAATTGAATATTAAAAGTTAAACATATAATAAAATGATTAAATTTTTGTTGGACTCATGGACGTCACCTCACAAAAATAAACCCCAATAAACTTTTATGAAAGAGTATACAAAAATAAATTTCTTTATGAACTAATAAAATGTAGCTTATGCAGTCGAGTGATTACTAGTTACCAAGAAGCGGATTGTCAAAGTTTGCCCAACTAATTGATGCACTGGCACTTATGTACTTTTCAATTATAGGGCTCCAGTCGGCAATGTGCAGCCTGGATGGACTACGGTTGAAGACGATTCCACAATGTCAATAGATGCATTTAAAGTGAACGGACATGGACAAAAGGAAGGAAGGCAAGGAAAATGCAATGGCATTGAGAATGGGAATGAGAATGGATACTATGCCATGCCATGCCATGCTGGGCTGTCTGTGCTGTCTTCTTATCAACGTGCCTGATTAAGCTGTCATTGGCAATGTGGAGGAGGCGCACAAAGCCGGCACAGAAATAATTGAGACAGCTTTGGCCCAGGGCTATTGAGTGAAATGTATCTACTTGGGTAGAATGTTGCATTGCCAAGGCAAATATTATTAGAAGCGTATTGCAATTGGCAATTGATTGTAAGAGAAGATGCCTCCTCTAGATGGCCTCCAGCCGCCCTAGGAATATTTGAGCATTTGCCTTAACCTCCTAGCAACTAGTTCTAGCTGAAACTGTCTGAGTGGAAATCAATGCGAAAATATGCAAAGCGTTTTTAATTAAATTTGAAGATTTACGAAAGCTCCTATTCCAAGCATCCCAATATCGTATACCATAAGAGAATGCACTCAAGTGTGCAATATTACGAACAACTACAGCGTGGAGCACGTAAAAGGACTATGAAAAAATAAAAGAAAAACCTACTCCAAATTTTAATTGCAATGCTCATTAAATTAATTTCGTATTTGTGTAGAGAATATTTTAAATTTGCATATATAGAATATAGAAAAGCTTTTATCTAGCTTACAGAATAAATGAGGAAAATTCCATATCCATATCCAGGTGACCCGCATAAGCCATGGCTTACAATATGCTAGCCATAATTATAACCGAGCATTGTGTCAGTTAGAAATAAATTTATGACTGTGCATAGCTTTGTGGAAACATCTGTGTGGGGAGACCAAGGGTTGTCAGGGTTGTCACGGGTTACCGGGGTTGCCAGGGTAGCGTGTGTTGGTCACAGATAAATTAGTAAATTATTTCGATGAGTTTTCGCACCAAACAAAATTTGCGCAAATGTACAATGTTCATGTTGTTTGTCTGTTTTTTTTGGGTAGTATATTTATACACTAGAGAGAGCATATGGGATTTATCAGTAAGCTAGCAGGAAGCGGAAGCTTACATTTTAATATCTATGGAGACTGTGGCTAATTATGAACTTGTTTAAATAATCTAAATATGGCAATATGTCCATATAATTATTATGCGATATTAGTGTATATTACAAATAGCATAAGTTATGGCATTCAGTATTGTCTATATCACTTTGATAAGATTACGAAATAAAATCGTAAAAACTTTTCGAAAATAAACGCAATGTGTAAAATAACGCTTCCATCGAAAATGCTCTTTATATATTGACCAATCTGAAACTTTTCTTTTTATCGTAGTATATCAACATTTTCACATTTTATGCTATTCTTTCATATCTCAGAATATTTGATAACAGGCCAAAACACTTTTTTTAATTCTTTTGAGTTCCAATTAAATAAGGATTTATATAATGATCCGTACGCAGCAGCCCGAAATGTTTTCCAACAAAAATGGCAGCTTAATTATTTTATGTTTTTTTTCCCTAAACAGCTCACAATAAATAATTTTAGAGCACACGAATAAATAACCTTTGTATAAAAGCCTTATTTTATGGTTATTTTGGTTCGCGAAACACGAAATTGGCATTAATTTTTTTTACATGGTTTTTCTGGTCTTTTTTTTTGCCACTAAGAAGCTCACAACAAATAACTTTAGTTTACACGAATAAATAACCATCAATCAAATAAAGATTTTCTCAAATACCAGTTCGTAGCAGTCGAAAATGCTTTTCAATAAAAACGGAGACATAACTGCTTTGAAACGAACAGTGTGTCCCTTTTAATGAAATGTAGTATTTTTCTGGTATTTTTTGGTCACTAAACACTTTTTTCCTTAAGAACCATTTTTAAGATTTTTTTGTACTGTTTTCAGTTATTCGTAAATATATCGTGAACTAAATGTTTTGCCGCCAGTAAATGCTATGGAACCATGTGCGAAAAACCACGACTATTTCTGGATGCAAATTTCTGAACACGTGGTGAAAAATTTGTATCCCAAGCAAAAGTGTGATTGAGTGAAAATTGGAACTTCCTTCCATGGCCCCATAGCATATAAAGTTCTTGCACCATTTTGAAGATCTTAGGCTGGAAATTGTAGTAAAAGAATTCGCCTTCAGCTTAAAAGTGAAAATTGGATTTTTCAAAATTGATCCGTAGCATCTAAAGTTCTTATCCTATTTTGAAGATCTTAATCTGGAAATGTTTGTTAAAGAATTTTTCTTTAGCTTAAAAGTCAAAATTGGAACTTTCATAAATGATTCCATAGCATCCAAAGCTCTTAGCCAATTTTGAAGATCTAAGGCTGATAATGTTCTTAAAAGAATTCTCATTCAGCTCAAAGCTTTTTTTATAATAAAAAGCTAACTACAAATGTTTAATATTGAAAAATTTTGGATAATTTGGTTGGACTTTGGTTGCTTTAATAATTGTGGCTCGATCTTTAAATAACACCACCTTCACCGCCACATCAATACCTTGCGAACTAATAGTATTTTATGTCCGTGAACCATTTTTTCAAGAGCTATTCGGGAATAAGCGATAACTAATTAAAAAACATGGTTTTCGGAAAAATCCTTTAAATTTGTAAACTAGCAGGAATCAAAGATTTTTTTCCACCGTTTTTAAAAATGAAGATAATGTGTATTTAAAGAAAAATATCAATATTGGTAAAGCATTTTTTCAGGAGTTATTCGTGAAAAACCAAATACAAGAACCCAAAAATGTGACTAACAGAAAATTTCTTAAATTTTTAAGTTTGCAGTTTTGGAATGAAAGGTATTTGTTCACTATTTTTAAAAATTAAGGTGATGTCCATTTAAAGAGAAAATCATTATTCCTGATACATTTTTTCCAGGAGCTATTCATGAATAAACTAATACGGAATCCAAAAACATGATTTTCGGAAAAATACTATAAATTTGTAAGCCAGTAATTTTGGAACCAAATATATCTTTTAACTATATTTAAAAATTAATATGATGTGTATTTAAAGAAATTTATTTATATTGTTTGATTCTTTATTATTTATTTAAATATAAACAAATCAGAAAGCTTAGGAATAGAATTTTAAAGATTAAGTTTTTGTTATTTTATACAGGGTGGTCCATCTAGTGGTCGGAATTTGAACTACCGATTATTTGACTTTAAAGACGCCAAATGTCATTCATATATTCAGTAAAAACATTGACATTTACGAAATGGGGCGCTATACGCTCGAAGAAAGTTGATAAATATTAAAAACTTATTTCCAAAGTGGTGAGTCCTCAACTCAAACTGTGAGAGTTTTTTCTTCAAATTCGCAAAAAAAATTTGCCAAAACCCCATTTTTGGGGATCAATTTGTGAAGCGAGTTCGTACAACTAGAATGTTGTACCAACCCGTCAACATTCTTTCCCAGCTGAGCTTCATAAAAAATAGTTAACTTAATCATTCAGAGCATAATATTTGTATATTATTATAAAACATTTAAGGAATAGCTTAAATTTCATACTTCCCTAAATATATT
>JBAMAX010003257.1:0-65427 GCA_037043745.1 Chymomyza amoena
CGATATAATTTTTGTTAATAGAAATTATTGCAATGTGCTCGATGTTGTTAAAAAGTATTCCAAATTTTTATGACATACATTGTCCATATAAAAGGCTAAGCTTAAATATTGTAAAATGATATAATTTTTATCAAGAATAATCAGGTAAAATAAAAATTTCCTGTTTTCGATTTTTGCTATGAACATTGGGGAAAAAATAATATTTCAAGATCAAACAAAGACTTTTTCGATACATTTTTTTCACATTATTAAAATGTAGTAACAAGTGGATGTTGTCCCGAAGTGCTTTAAATTTGAAAAATTCACATTTTTGCTAAGATATTAAAAAGTAATCAAATATTTTGAAATTATTATTGTTTCTGAAGTCGAAGTTCTTTCGAAGTAGTTTAAATTTTTAAAGTATACATTTTCCATAAAGCCTTTTTTGCTAAGATATTATGAAATTACTACATATAATTTTTATTCGAGAACTATTGTAAAATTTAATTTTCAAGATTTCAAATAAGACTTTTTCGATATATTTTTTACATAAAATTAAAAATTATTGCGATATTATTCTAAAGTCAGAAATTTCAAATTTTCCAATTTTTGGTAGAATATGGTAAAATTATAAAATGTTGTAAAATTTAATTTTACTTTATGTCAGATTTTTTAAGATTTATTTTTGATTTGGGAAAAAGACCTTCTGAACGCTCGAAAAATACATTTCTTATAAGATTATAAATAATAATAATTCATAAATTACAAGCGTTTCAAGAAGTACTCTTCCAGAACTTGGCCAATTGGTTACACAGTTTTGACGGATTAAAACTATAGCGTCACCTCTCTGGAAAGCAAAGCTTCCTGATATCTCGATTTTGGGGTTATGACGTCGCTTAGGTGACTTGAAAAAGGCCCTCCTTAGTCACTTTGTCACTTCTTTGGTACCTTGGTGAAAATTTCGAAATTTTCAATTCATTAATTACACAATTTTTAAAAACAAAACATGGCCAATTGGGCTCTGATATATATTTGTAATCAATTAAAGCAAATAGCTGTGACGTCACTTAGTCGGCCTGAAAGATACTTTACAAAATTTCAATTAGTCACGCATGTCTGTCTCTGCAGGCAGACAGATTTCAATTGCTTCCAAAAATAAGTAAAGTCTTATTTCCTAAATTAACAGCCATTGAGTCCATTGTTCTCGATTTCTCGCAATATGGAATAGTGTATATAAATGCTAGAAATTTAAAAATTTTTTAATCGTGTACCTTCACTCGATTTTTGAAGTACTTAAGTGATAAATTTACAATTTATCATTAAAAGACTATGGCAAAATAAAATATTTTATGTATTCGATATTTGCAGATCATTCCTTTCATTTCATTATTTTCTAAGACATGATAATATAATAAAATGTTATTGTATTTTGACAACTCTTTTAAATTTAATTTTACTAAATGTCTGATTTTTTAGATTTATTAGCTTTCAATTAATATATTTTGCTATAAATTCTTAAAATTAATTTTTAAGAAATAAATTTACCTTAAATGCTATTGATACTACAAAGGTATAAAATTTATAATTCGAAAGTATGGAAACAATTTTTTTTATATGTTTTATATCTGAAGATATGCATGAGAATTTAAGTAATTATTCTCGATTTAAGAAAGTTTCGATATTTCAAGACATAAATTACTTAAAAATTTTTAAATTAATAGAATTGATTCCATTTTTTAAAGACTCACTTACTTTTCAAGACACTGATATGACCGAAATATGGTGTGTTCAAAAAGTAAGGTGACTTTTCAAATTTCGCGGTCAACGTATTTTCGATTATCGAAAATTTGATGCAAATCCGTTGATCCAGATTTTTCGATAGCGAAAAATCGCCGAGCACGCAAAACGCTTACAACCTTTATGCCAACCAAACAAAAAATGCCATTCACTTGAAATTTGGTACAGATGTTCGGGAAAGAGTACCAACACAACAAAACAAAAAAAATCGTTAATCGAAAATACGTTGCCTGCGAAATTTGAAAAGTCGCCTTACTTTTTGAACACACCTCGTATATAATATTAAATACGTAATCAGGAAAATACAATTTTTTTATGTTCAATGTCTCGAAATATTTAAGAATGTAGAAAAAAATGTCGATATTATAAATAAGTATAAAAAGTGAATGGGAAGCTCTCCTCAAGTCGTTATATTCTGCAATTTTTCCCAAGAGATATTACTTTTCTTATCTCCGTGCTCTCAAACATAGCAAATGACATATTACATTGTGTATACCCTTCTACCAAGAGTATCCTTAAAATCCCGCATAAAATCAATTTCTTTATACATATTAACAAAAATACAAGAAAAAAAAAACAAAATAAATGATTTAAAACAAGTCGTAAACTTGAATGGCATTCAACTGTGATATGCAAAATGAAACATTACGAGAAAAACAAAACAAATCAAGAAAGACGTAAGAAAAAAAGGCGGAGACGCAGAGAAGAAACCAACGGTTCATGTTAATTAAACAGCATTGAATAGCCGGAAACGGGGCAGGCAAAGAAAAGGGCAAAACAAGTTACAAACCAAAAGAAAGCACAAGAAGCAGGAGAATGAGCAAGGAGCAGAAGCAGGAAAAGGAAAAGCAAGACAAGCATCATTGAATAGAAAGTCAGTCAAAGGATTGAGCCAAAGGTAGCTTGGCAGTAAAAAGCAAATGCTCTGAGTATGATGCCTGAAAAGGGTTAAATCTAGAAATGAATTTAAATATTTGCCAAGGGATGTACGCTACGGTTTTTAGATCGTCGGAGCGACCTGGACTGTGATTTGCCATTGTATCGCTCATAGAATGGCTTGATTTACATCAAAATAAACAGGACATGAAAAGAAAATATGGTAGTCCTAGTCCCAGGACTAAAACTGGCATGTCTTGTTAGAGCTGGTATTGTACTTGTTGTGATTTAACAAGAAATGCGATTTAATAAAGAAAATTAAACCTTTTCAGCCTAGTCCCTTATGCTTTGTATATGCTTCAGTATACTTTTAGATACTACACATATATGCAAAAGGGTCCTTTAGTGGCTGGCCATTTCCGGTCAACTTGTTTTTTGGGGCTCCGGCTGCTCAGTTTGCCCGCACACATGTTACGGAAATAGCCAAATAAAATTCTTATCAACAACTTCCATGCTGGCCTCTTTGGCGCCTTCGGTTGGTTCATTGAGTTTTTGCTTGCCTGCTGTCCTTATCAAAGGATTAAATTTTTAGGGTTCATTTGGGGAATGTCAAATGCTTGTTTGTTTGCCTATTCTATCAGCCAGCAGCCTGCCAGTTTGTGTTGTTACCAAATGGCTTCATCATTTATTTATGTTAGTTATTGATTTCTCCTCTTCATGTGTAGGCATCTTTTTGCAAAAATATAATCCCTGGAAAATATCTTCCAAGAGACTCTTAAGTGAGACGTTGTGTGAATTGGTAAATATAAACAGTTTTCAATTAGCTAAGTAAATATTTTTTTATTCTCGGCAAATAACTTGAAGCCAAGTACATTACAAGTCGGCCAATCAACATTGTACATATATTAAAACCCTGGGCTTTCAAATAACAGCAACAACAACAAGTTGAATAGTCCTTGGGATTATGTAGTGCTTCTGGGCATTAAAATGTATATGGCACATAAAATTGCCTCCAGCTACCAATTCCCTACTTAACAAATTGTTCTACATTTTACTTTTATAGCTTGCTAAAAGGAAATATAAAATTTGTAACAATATTTGCAGGCAAAAACTATTTCTCAATCAAGGAAAAGTTCCTTCCCAAGCTGTAAGCTGTTAAGTACTTAATGCAATATTGGGTATCAGGAGATGCTTCCTAGAATAACTAAGGCCTTTTTTAACAGCTTTAATAAAATACGTTTTTATGCTGCATTTATCGTAAATTTAACATTTAATATAGTCTAGAGAATTTTATCTGTAGTTATTTTCGAAGTTCTTTGCAAATGAACTCTAAGGCTGCAGTACTAAAAATTTTATTTTAATATGAATAATTTTCTAACAAGATATTCAGGATATTTTACGATTACAATACATAAATTTGAAGAAGATACTTTCATTGATTTAAAGGGTGCTTTTAATTCTTATTTGAAGATACGTTCACAAAAAAACCTGAAGTAAGTGCTTAAGTTGCTATGAAAATATATCAGAAAGTGGGTTCCCTAACTAAATTTCTAATTTCCTAAAGTTGTGACGTCATGCGGTCACTAGCTTAAAAAACATCCAAATACACTTTCGAGTCAGCAGACTTTAAGAATTTGGAAGAGAAAACTTTAAAGGTGCCATCCAAGGGAACTTCTTATGAGATTCCTATAAATAAGTTGAAATGTTTTAAAACCGTATATAATTATATTTTCCTGTAAATATTGTTTTTTCCATATTTTAATTATAATTGGTTTTTTTTTTGTTTTTTTTTTATGTTCGGAACTAGTTTAATTATGCTATATACAAGCTTTTTTTAATAAAAAAAATTGTATTTATAAAAAATATATAGATGTATTTTTGTTAATTTCAATCAAATCACTTTTTTTAATCGTGCTAATGAATGAAATGGTATAGATATTTTTTTGTAGGTCGTATTATTTCAAAATAGGGACTACTTTGCTATTAATCCTAAAAAGTTGACGTACGTCAGCGATATAAAGACGTTTTAAATTTTGTCCTTAGTCACTATACCAACATCTCACTCTTAATTTCTTTCTTAAGTTATTATTATCAATGGTAGTTATTTTAGATCTTTTACATTGACTTAATTCCAAGAATTGCACAAAGAGTACGTCGCAAGGACGTATCATTACCTTTTGTGTAATTTTATTATTATTATTATTTTTTTTTTGAGTGACACATTAACAATAGAGACTAAAAAAACCTTCGTCATACAATAGAAAAGATGGAGTAGACAAATAGGCATGATGGTTTTTCCAAGAACAGGTCCCAGATGGTGGTAGGAGTTGTAACGTGGCACTGAACCATAGGCCTAATGGCTGACAGGTTGCATGGCTACGGAGATGAGGAGGAGGAGACAAGGAGTATCCAACATTTCCTCTTCTTCGGAATTGCAACCAGTTTCTGGGTAAACCGTGCATTGTTAACCTGGGAAGTCTGGCAAATGTGCCCATTGTCAATTTGGCCACTTTCCTCGAATCCAAAAAATGGCTAAGCAAGAAAATGAATGGAATGCTCACTAGTTTTTTGCTTTAAACTTTTCACTGCACAAATAGATAAAACGTTACCTAATGAATGTGTTTTAGTAACAATCCATTAAAGTTTCCTTTGAAAAAATCCTTTAAGAGCCTAAACAACACCCTTCGCCGTTCAGACGTAGCGTTATCTTTCCACGACCACAAATAGTTGGATTGTTTTAGACTTAAACCAGTGACTAACAATTATGATTTTCTTTTGCATTTTTTTGAAAAATAAAAAAAAATGTTGGTTAGATTTTGCAAGATAAAATTCGCTTTTGATTATACTATATTTGAATATTTAATTGTATAATTAAATGATGTTGATGAAAAAATTATCATCAGACGATGTTTTGATTAAAATCTGTCATCATTTCCCTTTAAAATGTGCTTTAAATACGTAAACAGCAACGTTCATCATATAGACGTATTGTTACCTGTTCACGACAAAACATTTTTTTGTTGTTCCATTAAAAAAGTAACGGAAACTTATTATCTTGTAAGTAAATTTGTTTAAAAAACGAAAAAATGTTGGATTTAGATTTTGATGGTTAAAATTTGCGATTGATTCTATTTGAATATTAAATTGGATATTTAAATGATGCTAATAGATAAAAAATATTTAAACAAAGTGTTTTAATTTCAATCTGTCATCGTTTCCCCTAAAAATTAACTTTAAGGACACAAAAACCAACGTTCGTCACTCAGAAGTATCGTTATTTTTTCATGATGAAAAATATCTTTATATCTCTAGTGTTAAAAAAAAGATTAACAACTATTCGCTTTTGGTTATATTTGAATATTAAATTGTATTTTTGAAATAGTGCTATTGGAAAAATCATATTGAAAGAAAATGTTTTAATAACAATCCGTCATTTCCCTTTAAAATGCTCTTTAGCGACGTTAATAGTAACGATCGTCGTACCGACGTATCGTTATCTTTTCATGACAAAAATTCTTTATCGTTATGCGGCTAAAGAAGTGTTTAGCCAATACGATTTTTTTGGGAATTTGTTAATAAATCATATTAAATAGTATATTATTATTATTTCAAATTAGCGAGTACACGGCGTTATGAAATTAAAATATATTAAATACTTAATACGAAATCGACTTTGATTAGAGAAAACTAATTTTTTTATTCGCATATTTCAGTTAATTTCTTTAAAAAAAACTGTTTGATTTACCACAATTTATAAAGTCCATATCATAATTTAATACAGAAAAAAGCCAAATCGTTTTCATAATATATATAGTATGTCACTCCTGGAGCATAGGGCGGAAAAATGTCCTTTTCTTGAGTAAGGTATTTTTTTCAGTCGGGTTACTAGCCCATCGCAGCCCACTTTAAGGTCTGTTGGCCGACCGTGATAGTTTTATAATGGAGTAAGCCTTCTCCACCTTGTGTGGACCGCGGGTGAAACCTCCTACCGCCCATATCAGGAAGGCTTTTCTCTATCCGCCATCTTTGGGACGTTCCCTCTTGTGATTACAAGCTCCTTTGACGGATGGTTATGGCCAAAACTGACATTTATCATGAAATAGAGACCATTTTTTCAATGTTTTAAATTTTTCGTCAATTTTGGCGACCAACTTATTTTAAAACCTTTTAAATGCACAATGAGCTCCTACCGGAAATCAAGAAAACATTGCTAAGAATCTTCCACACATCAGTAACAGAACATTTGGTTTGAATATAGTTTATAAAGGACACACGAACATTATTTCATTTTTTCATAGCAATTTTTATATTCGATATATATATATATTTTATACACGTATCGATTTTAATTGATTTTCATTGTAGTTTAGTTTTAAAATAAATCTGATAGTTTGTTGTGTTGTTGTCATTAGTTAATTATTTATGAATATAAGATATAATGATATTTTCTATAAAAAATTGCTCACAATTTCATATAAGTTGCCAAAAAAAAATTGTGCATTTCGGCAAACTTGGTTTCTTTTTCTGCAATTGCTTTGGAGATATTTTCACTATGGTGCATTCAAATCAATTTTTTAATTTATTCTAATGCCAATCAGCCTGTTCTTATAGGAATATTTTATTAGTTAAAAATAGATTTGAGCAAAATTTTGCCAACCTTTGGCAAAACAAAGGACATCATTTTTTTTTGGTGCTGCTCACTTTTGTGCGTAATAAAAACCCAACAAAAAAAAAGTTATGTACATTGTATATATTTTATGCACGGCTGGGCCATTAAAATGACATAAATTTAAGCACAGACAAATCCGCATACAAAGTACGCTCATATGTATAGCTCCATAAGGACATGCAGGCACATACATACATAGAAAAACTAAAGAGCTTCAAATGGCATAAAAATATGCTAACAATTTGAGCTGCCGGACTAACCTGCAAAAACCAACACACACTTTTTATTGTAATGTGTTTGCATAAATATCCTGGGAGAGACAGCGGAGACTAGAGAGACCCTTGTAGCTGTGGCTTAACCCAAATTAATAAAAATTTTGAAACATAAAGTGGATCTGTGCAGCGACGCATATGTCCGATGTTATAAACTTTGTTAATATCCTGGGCGCTTTAGCCGGATTTCCCCACTTTTATATTTTTTTCTGTTTTTTTTCGGTTTTTTGGAGAGGTGCCATCAACAAATGGCTATGAAAATAAACCTTTTGTTGGGTTTATTAGGTTGCCCACTATGCAGACATAGTAGTATGTAAATTTTTGTTGAGCTTACCATTTTATTTAAGCCAATGGCAGTGACTTTGGTAAGGGACAAGAGACAAACAAACGTATTATACATTATAAAAGTGAAATTAGAAAAGTTGTTTAATAATTCAGTTTTCTGGCAGTTTCTATTTTATTTTGTTTTTTATGTTTTTGGCTTCGTTTTGTGGCTGGAAAACCGCAGCAACTGTTTGGCCGACAAACCTTTTAGTCCCTTTTAAATGTTAACTTTTTGAGACCTACCCAGAACCATTTGTGGCAGTTGCCCCAAACTCTCTCTCTGCCTGCGGCTCTGGGCTGCCAATTTTTGTTGCCATGTGCAAAAAGCATTTATGAAATTTCCTTTGCTTTGCTTTATTTCCTACAGACTACCGAACACTGCAAGCCTTTGGAGAAATGCACACCGAATGTGGTTTCCTGGCAAGGGGAAGCGGAAATACAATCTGGTGATATTTTAATTGTGGAAATAAACGATGCCATGCTGAATCCAACTCATGAGCCAAATAATACCAGCAGGTAAGCTATTGAAGTTCAAGATTTTGTGTAAAAAAGAGAAAAGTAAAAGTTTTGTTGCGGCGGAAAAGTTTCAGGGAAAGTTTTACGGCAAAGATTTTTTTTGAGGAGCTTTAAAGAAATTACTTTTCGGTATTGAGCAAGGTTATTGATAATATTTAGCACTCGGCATGAGGATATGGGCTGTGGTTTAGGAAAACATTTTAAGAAGATTAAGCAAAAATAACTAGTTGAGATAGAATTAGCCTTAAAATCAGTTCAAAGTTCTTACCATGAATTATAATGTTGAAAGATTTACTGAAATACTGAAGCTCTAAGCAGACGCAAGAAAAAGTATCTAAGAAAATATTTCCTACATTATTCTCCTAAGTATTTCTTCAAAAAGAGGGTTAAAAATTTATAGGGATACATTAAAGAGAATCTAACCTAAACTATTTAATTATGGCACCTCTATTTAAGGAATAACTCTTTTGCTGAACGCATCTTTAGCCATTATGTAAAATATTTCGAAGAATTCACTCTAAAGGCTTTTTTTGTAGATCCATTGAAATAAAAAAAACTTAAAACCCGATAAGTCTTTCCAAGGCATACACAATTTTTTCTGCTCATCGCCCTGCTTTATTTTTTTAGTTTAGTGTGCCCGTACAATAATAATTTTTGCCGCTAGGTAGATCATCATAGCGACGAGCTATTAAATGACGCTTATCAGCGTTTGCCGCTAGATGGCGCATGCAAATGTTAGCATATTTTCTTCATAATGAAATAAATATCAATTATACATAAATATAAAAAATTGTATAACTTTACCTACGATAAAACTGTTTTTCGGCTTGCTCTCTTCATTCTAACCAGCTTAACTTCAAAAACTCATCCACAATTTGTATATTATTTTAAAAGTATTTTCTACGAAATTCCACTTATTTTCTGTCAAAATAATGGAGAAATAAATTGTGTTTATAAGCTGTATATAAAAGATACGAGGTATGGAGCAAGTTGAAAGCCTAAAACCCAGAGATAATAGTCTGTGGGAGTCTTACTTGAAAAATTTAGGTTTTGTGATTATTTCCGATGAATTGGAAATTTTTTACGTATGACAAGACACCCAATTCTGTTTTTAACGGAGTCAAAACTTAAAACCCGAAAAATCACTCTATTATACACACAAAATGTCGTCGTGCTCATCGTGATCATTTATTTTTTAAATTTAGTGTGCCCGTTTACTAATAATTTTTTGTACCAAACTGTAAAGTGGTGTTCGTCACTTTTTGCCGCTAGATGGCTTAAGCTGGTTTTTTCATATTTTTTTTTATAATAATATAAATACCAAATAAATATAAAGCTGTAAACGTATCTATTCTGTAAAAGCAGAGTTAGGTGTATTTTGAGCCACACGGTCGATATTTGTAATAATTCTATACATGGTATATTCTTATGAAAAATTGATTTATGCAAATTGTAACTAAAATCGAATAAACTATTAAAAATTACCCATAAACTTTTTTCGGAGTACATTTTTAACAAACTCTTCAAAAAAGTATTTCGGTAAAAAAATACAAAGGTTGCAAAGTATATCAAGCCTAGTGTGAGCCTTTTATGCGTTGACATTTTCGCAAAACATTTTCTGTACCAATAAACCTCTTTCTTCCTAATCCCACAGTTCCGATAATTAAAAAAGTCGAAAATTTCAGCTCGGTGCATTTCCAATGTATTTATTTACTGATCAGATTATGCCAAAATATCTTTTAGATATGTTCTCATTTGATTTTATTGCGACCAAGACTAACCTCCCATTGATTGATTCCAGCACATTCCGATTCCTTTTCTATTGCTCGTAAAGCCGTCAATCTCTCCTGCTCTTGTTTCTCATAACGCATCTTGAGCATAACCAGCACACGGTGCCTATCCCCTTCACTCAAATTAATGAAGCTACTAACTCCAATGACGTAAAGTCGAATTTTTCGTTCCAAGTCGTAATTCTTCAGCCATAGAAATATGTGTACCGCCATTAAAGCACACGTTACCACCAAGGTTGCCACTACGGAGCAGTTAACCAAGGGGTAAAGTGTTCTTAACACATTGATGATGACATCCTCCATGGGTTCCGGCAGCATATCGCAATAATAGCGCATTTTCATTTTTAAGCAACTCCTCAATGGCTGCCAGAGCATGCTCTTGGATAGCTCCAATAATACGGTGGCCAGCAGAAGCTCCAGTATGTGTGGCGCCTTCGTAATCAGGCCACAAACGTTTTTGGTACAGAAGCCTAATTGCCAATGCAGCATGGAAATAAGCATCAACAGGGCTGCACATGGTAAAGGCTTTGTAGTCACTGCTGCCAAAAATGGACACTGCTCGCAAAATGGGTTAAAGATGAGCAGCAGAAATAGAACAACAATGCCGGTCTTGCAGATCATGCTGGTAGAGCTCTGAAAGGTTATGCCAAGAGTTGTCAAATTTTGGAATTTTCTAGACGAGGGCCGAAAAGAATGTGAATGCCGAAATTTGTGAATGATAAAATGTAACTGAGAAAGTTAGAACACAAAAGTCAAGGCATGTTTTTAAGCCATCAGGTCAGGAATTTTGAGGTTTTAGAAAAATTAGTTGTTGCATCAGAGAGAGTATTGCATGGTAGAACTCAAGATGTTTATACTAGTACCTCTACGATTTCTGACTCCTAAGTGGAGCATAGAGCCTTTACTCGCCCCAGGTAGATCATCGTGTTGTCGTTATAACGTGAAATTAGCACGTCCAGCGGTATTGGCCATTAATTGTTAGGTACCCCTTGGTGATATGTTTCCATTATTGTTTTGATCCATGTTATTCTGACATCTTTTATGAGAATCAATAAGTGATGATTTCAAAGATTCTTTAATCTTCTTTCTTTTCTTACCTGATGGCAATTTGGCTGCCAAAAAGTCATCAGGGTTTGTTGTGGACTGCTCTTAGCTTCAGGACTCTTCCTCGACCTTACCGGCTTGGGTGGCCCTACCGATAGCTATAGCAATCCCCGAGAGATATTTATGGTATGGCTTATGATCATCTCGATCCATAGCGAATACACGGAGGATTTTCGGGTTCAGACTGCCATATTTTGAAGTGAAAGACCTCCTCATGACCAAATCCTAAGTCGACGCCAGCCTCGATGAATCGCTAATCCTTTTCAGAGACGTTAAAAGCTAAATAGTAAAAATAGTTTATAATTCATGAGGACCAACAAACTTTTGTGAAAAAGAAGAATAAAATTCTTGTACTGGGGGAAATAAATAAATAAAATTCTCGTACTTGGGAATATTCTTCTTCTTTTTTTACAAACGTTTCTTGACGTCATGCATATGACTGCTTACTAGCAAAGCCCGCTTTTAATCAAAAATACAAAACAACTTTTGCATATAAACGATTGTATACAGCATACGATTAAAGGACATTCCTAATCTAGCAACCTACCCCTTAATTCTAGTTCTAATTTAAAACCATTCAAAATGTAACTAATTTTAATTGAAACTAGCTTATCAAATTCCATCTAAACCAAAAGGATTACATTGCCAGACACTTACATGTCCTACTCTATGCACTCGACAGAAGTATGTAGTATTTTTGTGTAGCTTTAGAGAACTATTTGAACAACATCTTGATGCACTTGAGAATCACTTAAGCTTTAGCTAAGTTTTTATACTGTCTCCCCCGTTTCCGTCCCCATCTCTCGTCCTCCTGCCCATCAAATGCTAAGCATATCACATCAAGTGATGCAATGCACTGTGTAAGTAGTTTATCAACGTAACTCGACTTAGCTCCCAGCCAGGAAAACTGTCATTCATCAGCATTATAACCACCGAGCGTGTGCAAACAAAAACCAAGACAGGACTAACACTGAATGCACTGCTTAGAGAAGGGTTTCCAACGCACTGAGTCCCTCCTCCGGCAGGTGCCTTAAAGTTGAGACACTTGTAATGCGCTGCAAGGGAGCTCGCAAAATGCTGTCAGGTGGCAACTTTATCCGTCAGCTTCGTCATCATTCAGTTTGTTTGTCTACGCAGGGGGGGTGGCTAGGGTAAAAAAAAAGCAAAATCTGCTTAGCTTGTTTGATGCCGTCATGTAGTTTTTTTTTCCGGTTTTTTCTTGTTTTCTTATTTTTTTATTATATTCCATTTTTATTTCCATTTAATGTGCTTTAATGCTTTGGGTAACGTGTTTGTTCTATAGCTTATTATATAATAACATCCATTAAGGACCTTTATTGATTTTTCTTCAGCACGTTTACACTTTGCAGCAGCCACTATTTGCTGACGTGCGTTTAGAGGAGCCCTAAACGTCCCTCGACGTTGTCTGGCTCCCTAGTTTGACTACTCTACCAGCGGGTTTTTCCGAAACTTGCAGCTTTGATTTTGGCCAGACACGTTCAGCCATTATCATGGCCCTTTTTACAGTTTATTAAATTGTTTTTTTCTGCTGCTGCTCTTTTTTTTTTGTTGTGCTATGTTTGCTGTACAGCTATATAAAAATTTATATACATACATACATATATATATTTTTGGTTTATTTGTTTTCTTTGCTGCGCATTTTGCTCAGTTTTTTTTTGCTTGCTCTATTTTGTTGTGTGTATGGGTTTATCTACCTTGCACAGTGGGCGAAATGTTGAGTTTGGTAGTAAGAAATTAGCTCGGAGTTCTGTGCACTTCAATTCTGATATCGTTTAGATAAATTTAATAATGAGCTACTTTTGATAAATGTCCATGAACTTAAGCTGTTTAAAATGATTTTGAAGAATACTAGGGGGCTTTGGTGCCTGCTCGCTTGATTACACATGACATCTTTATGGCAAAAGTCTCGTTTTTCTCCTAGTGCATAAATCATAGCATTCTCCCATTCGCTGATTGACAGCTAAAATATTTTTTCAGATGACTAGGGGGCTTTGGTGCCTTCTTGCTTCGCTCAGTAAATCGCTCCACATTTTGATTAGGCATGACGCTCTTGTTGCAAAAATTAAATTTTTCTCCATGTTCCGAAAACTTAGCATTCTCTTATTTTGAAGCTGATTGGCAGCTATATTATTTTTTTTTGACGATTACTTTTCCAGCGAGTAGGAAATTTTCTAAAGTACAAAAATTCAATAATATCCCACTTTTGATAAAAGTCCATAAATAATTTAAGCTGTTTAAAAGTTTTTTCAGAAGACTAGGGGGCTTTGGTAGCTGCTCGCTTGATAGACATGATTTTCCCAAAATTCTTTATCTCTGGTGCATAATAGTTAGCACTCTCTCATTTTGAAACAACTAAATTATTTTTCAGTTTTTTATGACGATTAATTTTCTAGCAGTTAAGAAAATGGGAACTAAGCCAATTTCCAAAGATATCCGCAAGACAAATACAATTTTTTGAGTAAAAGAAGGAAAAAAAAAGTTGTATGTAATTAGAAAACAAAATTTCCGATTTTTATGCTCCTTTTAAGATTTCTCTTATTCGAAAAAAAAAATTCTTTTTAAAAAAATTGTATTTAATAAGGAAATTAAATTTTTGGATTTTTTAGATCTTTTTAATACATTTTTTATATGACTACTAGAAAAAATTTTGTTTCTCGTTTTTTTTTTTGAGTTTTTTATTTGACCACCAGAAAAAAAACATGAGTCAAACAGAATTTTTCAATATATTTTGAAGGAAAAAAGCTTTATTTTTTTTAAAGGAGAGAAAATTTTTAATTTTTTATATCTTTTCTTATTTTTAAGCTCCATTAAGATTTCTTTTAAACAATCAATTAAAATAAATCAATTAAAAGAAATAAAACTTCGGAATTTGAAGCTTTTTTTTAAGACTAATTTTTTGGTGAATTTTTGATGAATTAAAATTGTTAATTTTTATTAAGATTTCTTTTAATCAATAAATTAAAATAAAAAGGAAGGAAATAAAACTTCGGAATTTGGAGCTTTTTTTTTAAGACTTATTTTTTGGTGAATTTTTTATGAATTAAAATTAAAATAAAATAATTTGATAAATTACAATAAAATAGTCAGTAAAATGTATTTTGTTTTCGTCTACTATATATAAAAATCAGAAATATGGCCAGATATTAATAGCAAACTTATATATCAGCAAGAACTTAATGAGTTTTTGCCAGTTTTACAGCTCGAATTAATAAAGTCGAATAATTGGAGCTAAAAAATAATAATTAATAACTAGGGTTTTTTTCTAGAAGTAGGATCTAAAATAAAAATAAAATCAGCAAGAGGCAACATGCGATTTTATTAATATCACAAAAGACTTAAGGCCTGCTTTGCTCTGGCTACAAGCTCTATATAATTTAGAATTAACTTTTAATACAATTTTTTAAAAATTAATAAAAATAACAAATATCGCAAAAAGATGTGTCCAGTAAAATTAAACAATATTTCCAAGGTTTTGATCTGCGAAAAATCAAAAAATGTCGCACCATTATAAAATTTCGAATATCAACTTTCAACTTTATCGTAGACAAATTGACTTTTTCGCCCACTGTGCCTTGGCAAATCCTATACAAACTGTGCATATAAATGCGTTGCTTGGCATTTATGCTGCCAATGTTTTTTTTTCTAGTTTCGTCCCTTTTTTTCCGTATGGACCATTATTCACTTTGTTCCTTGGTGTAGTTTTTGTTGGTGTTGTTGTTGTTGGTTACAAACGGCCAGCTGTGACCCTTTGCCGTTAAAAAGCCGTGGCAATTATCACGTTTTTTGTGCTGACCCGCATTGGTCACTTTTGGTATTTTTAATTTGCCGCTGAAAATGTTATCAAGCAGGCACTCTTCTCTTTATTCTTAATTTTTTGTATCATGATTCTAATGCACTGACGGTCAAAAGTTTTCCAACATTAGATTAACTTGGAATATCATCACATTTTCAAGGTTCCAATGATTCGAGCTGCTTCCAAGTATCTATTAACTTAGTACTTTTTCAAAAATAACCTGAGGAGCTTCCAAAGATTTTCGATCAGATTCACGATTTTATTTTCAGCACTCATTATTCCTGATTTTTAGGCAGATTGCTTTTGGACAGTTTCCACTCAACCTAAAATTTGATTTTCTTTTTAACATTCAAGATCTTTTGTTGTTTTGCTCTAGTATTCGAATACTTTTCATCCTCAGTGTACGCACACTTTTAATCTTTATTCGTTTGAGGTACGCCAAGTTATCAGCTGAAATTAAAATTAATTTCATTAATTGTTCAAGGATCCGAAAACTTTCGGCCTATCTTTGTTTGTTTGAAATCCTCCAAGTTATCAGCTGAAATTAAAATTCATTTTGATAGCTGCCTGGGAAAAAACATCAAACATTAAGGCATAAGTTTGGGTCGCTAACAAGTTTTGAACTTTATTTACATACGTATATTTTTTTATACTTTAGAACAAATGATTTTGGCCCAAAGCATTTCCATCATAAGCAACGAAACGAGCAGCATAAGTTCAATTTGCTTTGCTTTGGGGTTCGAATTTTGCGGCTCAAAAAGCAAAAGTTTTTTTTTTTTTTGTTAACAAGACCACAAACAATTGAGTTACTAGCGGAGGCAGCAAACACGAAATAATAATAACGAATAACGAAAAAAAGGAATAAAAAACCACAAGCATTTGCGGTGCAAAGAAAAACGGAGCAAACGAGGGCAGGCTGAGAAGTAAATGGACTTGCAGAGACGGCTGCACATGATTCAAGTAAAAACTTTTTTTTCTGAAAAAATTCGCTTTTGGGGTACAAGGTTCATCCAATTTTTATATAATATTAAGAATCAATAATCCAATTTTTATTTAATATTAAGAATCAATAATTGCGGACTTATCAAACGGCTGACGTCACTCTGTCTATATATCCTTCAGGCCATTACCAAAGTACGGAACATTTCAATAGTTCTGAATTTCTTGAAGCCTTTTAATGCCTGCAATAATTTTTAGATATCTTTGATGTATTTAAATATTGGAGTTGCTTGATTTCAAGATTTTTGGTCTTAACATCGGTATCAAATGGTCAAGAAAGAGTTGGAAAGTTTGTTATCAGTTAAGAATGAATTTCTTGATTTAGAACTTTTGCTTCTTAATGCAAAAATGTTGAATTTATTTTTGGAGTCTTTGGCTTAGTTTTAAGATTTTCTGGTCTTATTTTAAGATGTTTTTTTCTCTTCTTTTTTGTACGACATTTCGTTATTTATACTACCTTATCCATTATTTTGATTGATTGACCTATGCCAAGGGTATCCAAAAAGATGTGTATCATTAACTTATTGCCAGACACTCCCTCTTTGGTATCGGATTTAAAAAATCCAATCTTCAACTTTCCTTTGTTGCATTGTGATGGGCCCAAGATTCATCCAGGCAAAACAGCTCGAAAATTATTTTTATTGCATTATTTGTAAAGATTGCTCTCAAATGATAAGGCAAATACAATTACTGTAGGGAGAACCTTATTGCGCAAAACTTCCTTACATTTTCCTCGGATCTTGGACGAACTTCAAAGACCATTTCTTACATTTTGTCAACAATTTCTGAGGTGACTATTTCCAACGGTCGGCCTAAGCTGCTCTAAAAAATACGTATAATTCGTACAGACCTTAATTTCTCTGCGCTGTATTAAATGCTGGATATCGATTAGGGGACCTCAACCAACTTGTTTCTCAACTCAATATTTATTTCCTTGGGCAAGTTGTTCACGGCCAAATCCTTCCAAAACTACACATGTTGACCTTGTGGCCAAAAACTTTGCAAAACAAAGCAATCTAATATCTGACGCAATGGCTTGGCCTTGCCAACTACTTTTCTACCCACCCTCGTACAAAATTGAGCGCGAGCACGACGCAGCAAAAAAGTATAGCATACATTTAAGCGCGAGCAAAAGTTACCAACTATGAAAATGAGATGTCAAAAAAGTTTTTATTATCGATTTAATATGTGTGTGTGTGTTCGTATATGTAAAAAGTTAACAAATAACATGCCACACTATACCGTTATACACATACACACTCCATTATAATGTGATGCAAAGTGGGAGCAAATAGATTGCCGAGCAAAGCAACTTAAAAGTTTTTTCTTTCTTTGCAGCAGCCATCAAGTCTCTCTATTTAGTTGTCTGCCAGTGTTACGTGTTGTTGAAATTTTAACAAAGTTTACACTTTTGTGTGTTAGATGACTGTGTGGGAGTCACTGTAGAAGCCTAACTAAATATATGTGTGGGAGCTGTAAGTAGGTGCGCGTGTATAAGTTTTTAGTTTTGAGTTTGTAGTTTTCAAGTTGCTGCCATTGTGGCTGATATTGTGTCTTCACGGGGCTTTAAAAGCGAAGCCAGCCAGCACTTTAAAAACCTAATGCTGAAGAAACTGTGCAGCGCCGAAACTTCCACAGATTTCATTATAATTTATGAGCTAACATTTTGCGTTTTATCAGCAAATTAAAGTTCGGCCATCTTGTTCGGTTTTAATGGTCAGCCATTTTGTCAAATGACCAATGAACGAAACTGTTAGTAGTTATGCCCTTACAAACAATAAGGCTGGCAAATATGGCTAACTTTGTTACAAAGTGTGTCGGAGGGCACATACTTCAGAGGTCAGAGAAAAATGGCAGGCTTATTAAATTTTTTGTTATTACTTGTGCTTTATTTTTTGAATTATTATGAAAAATTTGAGACTAAGCATAAGTTTAGAAATATTATTAAAATAATGTAGCTGGACCTAAATATTTAAAACTAGAGTGGAAGGTCGTTTCGTAGAATAGGAGCTAGTCGAGATTGTTAGGGGGCTTGGAGAGCTCATTGTACTTTTTATCCATTTGTTGTATTTTCTTAGCTGTGATGTGCAGAGTATTCCAGTCTCTCTAAATGTCTTCATTCCGAACATTCCCTGATGCCTGAGTGATGCTACCCAGGATTTTCAATTCAATTTCAATGAATGTTGATCCATAGCTGAGTGCTATAAGTCTAGAACGGTACTACGATAGGCGAAGTCCTAAAACTAAGCACAAACTCCATTAAAATCACTCACTATCAACAGATTATATAGGTTATTATCTTAATCTTGAAGAGCTATTGGTACTCTCCCGCTCCTTTCAAAAACTCCGAAACTCAGAAATTCGGGTTCCATGAGTAAACGAGCATAGAGATTTTTTCGTTTTCGACGACTATTTATAGATTTTGTGCCTCTGGAAGAATTTTTCTGTATGCCATCAATGAAAATATAGTAAGACCACTTAATACCGAAATTGGGACATCCACTAACACTCAACGTCTACGTCTTACGAGGGTGGATTGATAGGTTTCCGGCCTGACCTAGAAAAACAACGTTTTTAAGAATTTTTTTTATTTCTCAACATAATCTCCTCCAAGGCTGATACATTTCTCATAGCGGTGTTCTAGTCTAGTTATGCCATCTCTATAGACTGATTCGTCAAGCTCCTCAAAATACCCATTTACAGCTTCGATTACTTCTTCATTCTCCGCAAATCTCTTACCGCCAAGCCATTTTTTGGGTTAGGAAACAGATAATAGTCACTCGGGGCTAGGTCTGGAGAGTAGGGAGGGTGCGGCATCAATTCAAACTTCAGATCGTTGATTTTAGCGCTGGTGCGTTATCGTGATGAAACAAGATTCTTTTCTTCGCCAAGATGAGGTCGTTTTAATTTTCACCTCGTGGCTCAAACGTTGCAATAAGTCTGCGTAGTATTGACCAGTGATAGTTTTATCCTTTTCAAGGTAATCAATGTATATAATACCTCTTGCATCCCAAAAAACAGTAGCCATCACCTTGTTCGCTGAAAAAATTGTTTTTGCCTTCTTTGGAGTTGGTTCCCCTGGTCCAATCCACTGTTTAGACTGTTCTTTGGTTTCAGGAGTGTATTGGTGGACCCAAGTTTCGTCAACGGTTATGAATCGACGCAAAAATTCGCTTGGATTACGCTTATACAACGTCAAATTGGCGGTAGAAATGTTTTTTCGAATCAATTTTTGGTCGACTGTTAGCAAACGCGGAACCCATCTTGCGCAGAGCTTTTCCATATGCAAAAGTTGCACACATTCATATGACATCTTACAGGTCTCAGCTATCTCAAGCACTTTTAATCTGCGGTCTTCCAGCACTATTTGATGGATTTTTTCGATCATATCTGGAGTTGTGACCTCAACAGGGCGTCCTGAGCGAGGCTCATCAGAGGTGGTCACACGACCTTTTTTAAATTTCGGAAACCCACTACTTAATGGTTGAATATGATGGGGAGGATGTCCCTAGTGTTGAGTCCATCTCTTTTTTAATTTCCTTCGGCTTTAACCCCTTTAAATAGAAGTATTTGATGACAGCACGATTTTCCAGCTTTTCCATTTTCAAGAAAAACACAGAGGCGTCTTGTTCAGTGTGCTCTCAAATCTAAACTAACATGGCGATCGGGCTGAAACTATAGCTACAAGCTATCTAAGGATAGTACTATAGAACGCCACCTCAAGGTAGGCCTAGTGGCGCCATCTCTTGGTCAGGCCAGAAACTTATCAATCCACCCTCGTATTATAGGGTTTATGCACTTGGAGCCATTTTCCTGGGTTCCATCAAGTCAAAATTTAGTAAGACTATTTAGATCCGGCACTAGGACCCACAATAGGCCTAAGGTATATTGAAGAGCCAAACTCGTCTGGAAGCAAAAAAAAATATTCCATTCCAGTGTCAAAAATTGAATTTTCTACCCAATGATTATTTAGTTTTGCCTTTAAATTAGGCGATGAGTAGGAAAAAGGATTTCATCAGGATGTAGCTATGAATGATTTTGGGATAAGGACATGATGCGTTGTCGAACAAATCGCCATCGTTGCTAAAGATATAAAGATAAAGAGCATATCGTATTCGCATATAAAGCCCTTGACCTACGCTCCATTAACTGGTTTATCCTTGTGCTAGATAAATTATATTTAATGGCATGTCAATTTATTAAGAATTGCTCGCCTTACATAATATCTTATATACAAATAAAACGCATAAATTACAAATAGGCAAAATGTCCGGCTATAAGAGCAAAAAACAAAAACAACAACAAACACAAGCATAAGGCAAGCGGCCATTTTGGCCATTTTGTTAGCGTATTTCAGTAAGCATTGCATACTTATGTGCGTGGCGGGCAACTAATTTCATTTCCTGTTTTTGTGCTATTTAATTTCCGCTAAGATGGCAACTGCTAATAAATAAATTTCAATTAATTAAGCGCAAAACAGAACATAGCCAGGCAATGCACGAACGCAGGGCTTGTCATATTTATAAGTCCCTGGCACAAAATGCCCTTTAAACCCTTACGACCTTCATAACTTCAGCTCTTACTCTTTCTCCTTTCTCCCAAAAAAAACAAACAAAAGCGCGGCGCACGCTTTACAGGTGTATCAGGTAACTCGTTCCGGCCACGAACATTGCGATGTAACCGAAGGCGTGCTGCTGGATATTACGCCACTGGTGGTCGATGGTAGAAAACTGGTTACACTCTATGATAAGGACCTCACCGAGGGAGTAAACTTGTTAATTGGTGAGTTTGAGGCAGCCAAACCATTTCTGCTTTCATGTTGCCTACATATATATACATATATTTTTTTCCACTGCTGCTTTAATTAATTTAAAACCCTTTTTTTACGTTGTCCTTTTTTTTGCTGCGCCTAGTGGTCTCGGAATTGTGGGGCGCTCAGTGTGTGCGCCTAAAGGTGACCACAAAAACCGACAATTGTGGTGAGAATGCCGACTGTTCCGGCAAGGGTGTTTGCTATTCGAATGCTGCCATGGAGGAGTATGAGTGTCAATGCTGTAGTGGTTTTGCTGGTCCACATTGCGAGGAGATCGATGCTTGTAATCCCAGTCCATGCACGAACAATGGCATTTGTGTGGATATGTCGCAAGGACATGAAGGCAACTCTTATCAGTGCTTGTGTCCATATGGTAAGTAGACTACTGTGGCTACCACTCAACTCATTAGCTTTGAAGTCTTATGCGGCGCATTAAATCCTTTTTGCAGGCTATGCGGGCAAAAATTGTCAATACGAATCGGATCCTTGCAATCCTGCTGAGTGCATGAATGGCGGTAGCTGTGTGGGCAACTCTACCCACTTTCGGTAAGCAGTTCACAATGGAAAATGAGGAATGATAAATTGAGCACATTAAGTTGGTAGCAAACGACTGTTGACCCACTACCTTGGTCAAGCTTTGTAAGCCTTTCCGTCCTAAGAGGGATATCTAGGTACTTAGGCCTATTGAGTAGCAAGCACTTACCAATGGCAAAGGGGTTTTTTAATTTGAACAAAGACTATAATGATAGCTGCGGTTTGAAACATCATGTCAAAGGGTCGAAAAATTATCTTTGGAAAGGAGTCAACATCTAAGTGCTGTAACGGGAGAAGGTCGCCAATTTTTTTTTATTATGCTGACATGGGGCTCAGATTTTCTCTCTACGAACTTGCATGCGTGCAAAAAGTGTGCTCCAGCAGAGGCCCTAAGCTCCCAACAGGAGTATCGAAGGGGGGGGGGAAAAAATGGTTCATTTCTACTTACATAAACAAACAACTCCGTATTATGGATCCCTGATGCAATTTTGTGCGCATACTTCTTATGATCTTAGAGATCTCAATGTTCATACAGACAGACGAACTACCAGAACTAAAAATATAGGATAAATTTGATGTACATATAACACTATATGAGATCGGAAAAGCTTGTCGTTCCCTCACACTCCCCTATCTCTCTATAAGACTATAAAAGACCAAGCAAATACAGACCTGTACAAATAGACGTCTGACTAGCTAGTCATACAGTTGTCCAACAATGGCGTCCACATTATTCAATTACCAAAACGCGTTGGCTTTGTTTGCTCGGCCTTTATGTGTGTGTCTGTGTGTAGACTCATAAATGTTGACTTTCATTGCATATATATTGTTATAACCACATCATCAACATTTTGCAGCTGCGATTGTACGCCAGGATACACAGGACCGCTGTGTCAACACAGTCTGAATGAGTGCGAGTCATCGCCGTGTGTACATGGAATTTGTGTGGACCAAGAGGATGGTTTCCGCTGCTTCTGCCAGCCAGGTGAGTTAACTGAGACAAACAGAGTTGGTTTGTATACTAAGCAGGCATACAAACCATTTGCAAATTAGGTTTGGTTCGCTCCAGTGGTTCACGGTAACATGTGTTTGCTTTTAGCCATATTTTTGATGTGGCAATAGAAACACTTTGGTTTTGAGAAGCTCCAGTTCACAGGCAAGGGGCTTTAAATTAAATGAATTTATGTGTTGGAAGAGACGTTGGTTTCAAAAGCTCTTAGTTGATAAGGGCAGGACTTCCGTAAAATGGGATTTGATATCGAAACTTGTAATATGATTTATTTTAATTACTCAAGAAACAGCTTCTGCGTGTTTGCTCACAAACCCAGAAATCTAAATTTGTTTCGATCTGCTGGTTTTAAATGAAAAAAATGCATTCTTAAAATATTATATATCACAGAAATATGGCGGTTCTAGGCGCGTAATCCTTAAAGCGTTAAAAATATGGAAGGCTGAAGGAAGTATTCCTTCCGGTGGTAAATCAATTATTTATCTGCTTTCTGAAAGTAGGGCTTAAGTGGATAGGTAAATGGGCGCCCTTGTTCCTTCCTAACTTCTTGCTCCTTGACGAACCCTTTTGAGATTTCGATAAAAAGAGTTATGTACGTTATTGGCAGATCCTCGAAGAGAGGTCTACCAGGTACTGAGTGTGATTATCTAGGAGGCGCAGGGCATTCGATTAAAATGTGTTGGATGCTGTTCACTTCCTTCTCAACTCCGCAGCTGCTACAAAAGTCATGATGGGAAATATGTATTCTCTTGGCCATTTGGCCGCTTGCCACCAGTGCCCAGATTTTCAAAGAGGGATCTACCTGGTCTGGGTGGGATTGTCTAAGAGGCGCTGAGCATTCGATTAAGAGGGGTAGATTGCTCTCTAGCCCTTTCTCAACTCCGGAGCTGCTTCAAAAGTCGTGCCCAGTGCCCCAATCTTCAAAGAGCGATATACCAATTCTGGGTGGCATTGACTGACAGGCGCATGGCATTCTAAGAAAAGGTGTAGAATGTTCCCTACCTCCTCTCGACTTCGCAGCTGCTACAAAAGTCATGATGAAAAACATATGCTGTCTTGGCCATTAGGCCTTTACCCACCAGTTCCCAGATCTTCAAAGAGTATTCTTCCAGTCACTGGGTGTGATTGTCTAAAAGCACAGGGCCTTCAATCAAAAGGCGTAGGATGCTTTCTACCTCCTTCTCAACTCCACAGCTGCTATAAAAGTCATGAAGGGAGACATGTAATCTCTTGGCCATTTGGCCGCTTGTCACCAGAGGCCTGATCTTCAAAGAGGGATCTACCATGTCTGGGTGGTATTGTCTAAGAGACGCAGGGAATTCGATTAAAAGGTGTCTTTCTCAACTCCGCAGCTGTCAATAGGCTTCTTGGAACAATCCCAATCCTGCTACTGTGGAAATTCAGGAGTTTGATGCTCACTTTGGATTATACTCGGGTCAGAGTACTCAGGAAATGTGACACCCGCACTCAGTGTTACATTTTTGTTCTGACTTGGTTTTGATTATCTTTGTAATTTTTTCAATTTAATATCCTGAAGAGGTTTTTTTATACTCGTCGCCGCAAAGGCCACAGACTATATTTCAAAAATTTTGTACATTGCATATTAAATTACTTTCCATGTTGATTAAATATTAAATTATATTTATTATTTTCAAATATGACATTTACAATTTGTATCCTAAAAATTACTTACCTGCCTCCTGACACGGCCCAAAACCTATTTGCTGTAAAAAAAAAAAAAAACCAAATCCCTGCTTGGGGAAAAAAATGCCCTACTTCTGATTGAAGCCTTAAAGCAGAACCTTATTACGTCATATCATTAAACTCAGTGCCAGTTGACATTTAAAAGCTCTAAAATTTATGAAATCGCAAAACTCTAACAATTCATCATCTAAAAGCTTTGCACAAAAAGTATCCATTATCTGTAGCTATCTTTTTTTTACAACTTCTGTCAGCTTTCGTCAACGTTGACTGATTGGTCATATGCCATAAAACTTTGTTAACCAAACACATTAATTCTAAACAAATTTTCCATTTTCATTTCATATGTCCATACCGACAGAACCAATTTAAGTATAATCAAAATTCAGATACGAAAAAAAAAATCTGCATTGAAGCTCATAAATTATTTCATTGACACAAACACAATTTGCATAAATCGCACTCAATCAGAAACTCAATAAAAAAAAGAAATCGCAAACCAAATAAAAAAACAATCTCAAAAAAAAGGAAGAAAAATCGAAAAATACAGCACTGAGTGTTCTGTTCGCTGCTCTTAAGTAACGCTGCCGGGTAGTTCTCCCCGAGTCTGGAGTCTGGGTTTCCCAGCTACTCAGCGGAAACCTTTTCAGGTTGAAATTTCCATTTCATTTCATTTACTTTTTGCACTTACCAATGTTGCGACACTCTGCCAAGGCAACAACAACAATGACACTGACTTTTCTGTTTTTTTTACTTTTTTTATACATTTACTTGGTCGTCCTTCTGCAGGATTCGCCGGTGAACTGTGCAACTTCGAGTATAATGAATGCGAATCGAATCCATGTCAAAATGCCGGCGAGTGCATCGATCACATTGGCAGCTATGAGTGCCGCTGCTCGAAGGGATACACGGGCAACCGTTGCCAAATAAAGGTAAGTGCCAGGAACAATACGGCTACAAAGAAGGAAGATAGTAACTAGGATATGGGCGAATGTTCAAAAAGTCAACGTGCGCATACTCTTGAAAATTTCTTTTATTTTTTTATGAAATTCTATTACCCCAATCTAAGGTGGAACATCATACTCCAATAGATATATGATCGAGGGGTGCTCGGTCTCTCTTGGTCTCTTGGATACCTGTCAACCTCCAGTTTTAATACTTGACTCCCCACGGCATCTCAGGCCATCCCTTGGGCGACATCCCCGCCCTGAGTATTCAATAAAGTATATGGATACTTCAAATAATTCTGATGAGTTTGATGACACTCTTAAGGCATCACCCCAAGAGGAAGTCTGCACGGCGATCTCTCTTGTACCGTTGCGGCTGATATGCCGCAACCAGCGACCCCCTCTAGTAGTGCTGTTGGGCGTACAGAAGGGACTCGGGTTCAACCACCTGAATATGTTCAGGAACAACCGTTACTCCTTCAACCAAAAGGACCACTGCTTCTTCATCGGCAGCTCAATGTGTCGGCTTCTAACTTCGAGGAAGAACTCCTGGTCTCAGACGGAGATGACAATGTGAGTGTAGTCTCGCAGAAGTCGTCTGGCACCACTATCAGAGCCACCCTCAATCTGGAGCCTGGAGAAGGCTCTTCCTTCGAGAGGCTGAGATTCCGGGAGAAGGGCCTCAGAGCCGCTCATCGCAAAGGACTCTCTAGAGCAGACGCTCTAGGTTCCGTCAAATCGGCACCCCCTGCGACACTGGTCAAGAGAAACTCATGTCGAGTCATTAGAGCTCACTTTCTTAGAGCATCTCCTTAAAAGCTAACAAAATTCCAGGAAAAGCTAAGACATCCTCTGCAAGAGAATCCAAAGAAGAAGCCACTCAACTGCCATTGACAGGGCAAAGGGTCGCATCGGGTCGGTTGGCAGGGCAATGCAAATGAAATCGGTATTGATTTAATTTCGTCATGGCGCCAATCTTCTGACGCATCTATCGCTCACATGCATAGTCAATGTATCTGTCTGTGTATCTATTGGTTACGTATGCTGTGCAAATACATTTCCACGCTTTTCCTCACATTTTTCGTTTTCTTTTTTTTTTGTTTGTTTTCTTTTTTTTTGGAATGCATAATGAACTTGCGCCTAGGCTTCCTTCTACTGTGTATATATGTATAGACTCACTATATATAAATGTGTGCGATTTTGGTTTGCTTTCGCCTTGGTTTAGGTTGATTTCTGCGCAAACAAACCGTGCCCCGAAGGACATCACTGTATCGATCATGGAAATGATTTCAGCTGCGAATGCCCTGGAGGCCGCAACGGACCGGATTGCAATCAAATGCCGCGAACGGTAAGTCATGATTTATGTACCAAAACTCGACTGTTTCGATGGAGCGGCCATTTTGCCATTCCACCAGCTCCACCAATTCGGCCATTTTACAATTCTCACAAAGCCGCCATTCAAATGCATAACAATGGCGGGCGCACAATAACAACTTCAACTACAAATCGTTGCTATGAGCTGGCCAATTTATGCAGTTCCTGTGCCAAACAATGTCTCGCAATTTAAGCCAATTTTCAAAAATTTTAAATTGGCTAAAACTATAAAATTTGATATGTCTAGTATAACATGCTGGGGTATTCCCTTACTTTTTGGTTTTGGTAAGCTCTTGTGGTTATTTTGTAAGCTGATTTACGACTTTTAGATTGTAACGAGATGCAATCAATTTGATAAACAATGAAAAATTTGATAAACAATGAAAAATTAGTATTGTTTGTGGACTAGAGGGGAGCAACAGAAGGGTATAAGTGTTGTGGTACAAAGAAAGTTTGGTACAATGTTCTCTAATTGAAAATGAAATTATTTTTTGGGGTTATTGAGTTTCGAAGAGTAATTAGATATGTAGACCAGGTGTATAGATTTACGGTAAAGCAATTATTTGAGACCAAATTGGTTAGTAAGCCAGGTAAGACATGAGGATTGTGCAAAATTAGGCCAGAAACAAGAATGTACTGGTTACCACTTTTACTAAAAATGTTATATAAATGCACTTTAAAAATATAAGATAAAAGTCAAATAAGTAATGCATTTTAGTATTTGAAAGATTAAGAAAATCACACAAATTGCGTATACAAAACTTATTTTTGGTTTTAAATTTAGAAGCTTAACGGCTTAAATAAAGAAATTATGAATTTCTATTTAAATTTTATTGTGACTAAATTTCAAAATTTAACTTCTAAGCCCTTTTCTTAAACTCACTTGTCAACTGTCAAGTTATTAAAAAAATTTGTCTCATTTTTACATCTAAAAAATAATTGAATTTTGTTCAACCAACATTTTTTTTAAAGAAAATCTGTCTTTAATTCTTTCTCTTATGTCGTGGAAATATGAAATAAATCGACGACAATTTAGTATTTAAAAGATTTATGAAATCTAACATTTTTTGCAATTAAAAAGAGCTATGTGCAAATCGTTTGGGCTTTAAATTTGCCAGCTTACGGAATTAAAAAAATTTTTAATTTTTTTATCCTATATGTCAAAACGGCTTGATAAATTTTTTTTCGTTTTTTAAGCTTCAAGTTTTCAAAAAAATAATTGAATTTTCATCAACCCAAATTTTTTTTTTTTTTTTAAATGTGTCTTTAGGTCCATTATCTATGTTGTGGAAATATTAAGTAACGCGATTTGGCGCAACAATATATAAAAAAATGGCGGACGTAAAGTCGGTCGCGGACGATTTTAGGATACCCTGTACCACTAGCTTGTAATAAAGTCCGATTTCTTCACAAAAAACCAAAACAGAAGAATTTTTAAGCAAAATTTTTTTTATTGACCGATCATTCCATGGGAGCTATATGATATAGTCAACCGATTTCAATAAAATTTAACACAATGCTTAAATACCTTAAAAAAGATCTGAATGCCAAATTTATTTCAAATATCTTTACAAACAAACAAAACACATCGAATTTTGTATAAAAAACGTGTTTTTGGACCGATTGGTCCTATGGGAGCTATATGATCTAGTCAACCGATTTGAATTAAATTTAGTATAGTGCTTAGGAACTATAAAAAACTTACAAACCACTCTCGTTAAGCTGCATCTTCAAAATTTCACTTCTGTTGCTTAGGTAGTCTATTGTAGCAGTTTTAAGCTGCATGCAAAAAAATGACATTTGACAAGCACCTGTTTTTGTTTATGAACAGCTGTTTTTGACAGCTAATAACATAACAGCGGCGCGATCTGTTAAAATTTTTGGTACGTAACATTACAGATTTATGTTTCTAAAATGCATTGAGGTTAAAAAAAAATTTTTTAACGACTTTTAGAAAATGGGTTTTGGCCAGATAAAGTGGTCGTTTGCCCCATAGTGCCTTGGTACCATACGGTACAGGGTATAAAAACCGAACTTTAATGAAATATCAATCCGTAACTCTATTAGCTCAAATCTTAAAATATTAAATATAAATAATACTGTAATATAACCCATATAGAAATTCATTATAAGAAAATTAATAAGCGGAGTTCTTTACAAAAACGCATAATATTAAATAATATGAACCATTTTTTGTAAAAAGAGTTCCTTATAGGAATGTTAGAATGTATAAGAATTTTTTACAAGCAGTACTTTATTGATTGCCAGAAATCCTAAACAATTTTCAACTTAAATTGTATCTAAAATCTGCATTTATATGATTTCAATAAACCAGTATCGCTTAAGATTTTAATTCTAGAATGCGAGACTTATAGTGCAAAAAGATATTCGATTTGTATTAAAATTGGGCTAAAAGAAAGTTTTTCTTATTGTTTTATTAGACTCGTTTGATTAAAACTAACAATGTAGCTGAACCATCTCTCTTTTTTTAGTTACAAAATTCTGTTAAAAAAGCTTAAGAATAGTATACAATATCTAGCAAAATGCAAAGTAAGCCATTTTCACTTTATGCAATTTTATATAGTTTACAAATTTTTCTAACTCACAAAGCCCTTCAGGCTTACAACAGCTTATGAAATATTTTACCCAACATCTCTAAAGTGCATTTAAAGTTTGACTAAACTAATAAACCCCTAAAAATATAAAATATAAAGCCAACAGCATGCACCTTAAATTATGTTGCATACGCTTCATTTAAGTCAATCAAGTGTTGTTAAGCCAAGTTTTGCCACTAAATTCAAGTGGCTAACACAAAGTTCCAGGAATAACCATAAACGCCACAAGATCCTAACATTTTAGCCTAGTAGGGAAAACACTTTCAGTTGCTCAACTTTCAGTCAAGAAGTCAACTCGACTGCAAAATCTAATAAAGGCTCAATGGCTTGTTAATTTGTGCTCAAAATAAAACTTAACAAAATTTACATAAATTAAGGCGTACCCAAAGCACCCTCTCATAATTAAAGTCTTGCACACTGATGGACTCTTGGCATGGCAAAAGGGCTACATGGAGGGGTGGGGAAACTAACCTAACCAGCATTCAAGTAGAAGCAACCAAGTGGCAGCAATGGCTGCCGCAATGGCGGCTGTTATAGTCAGTCTTTTGAACTTTGAAATTGCCAAAGCCAAAAGCCTGCAGCAGTGGCAGCGTCACGTAGACCATGGCTGGAAAAATAAAATGCACTGGCTGTGGCCAACTTGCCCCACTACCCCCAACCAACCCTTTTGCTACCAACCGCCAGCAAATTAATTACATTTTACTATATGGTGTGGCATTATATGCTCGCTAATATTTAAAATGCCACTGGCAGAGTCACATAGTGTGTGTGTGTGTGCAACCCATACATATACATAAGTAATTGCTCGTTGGTGGCGTCTCCATTTTGTATAAGTTAACTAAAACAACAGTCAGCCATTATATTTTATATGTACTTATATAATTTTATTTTTTTTCTTCTTGCTTTTTAGTACTTTCAGCAATGCAATGTTAATCCTTGTACACATGGCGGAACTTGTTGGTCCAGCGGTGATTCCTTTTACTGCGCCTGCCGACCCGGCTATACGGGCACAATGTGTGAAGGTGAGTAAAGTTCGGATTGTGTCACGCCCACTGCTCATTAAACTTTTAGTCCCCCAGTGCATAACTTAATTTTTATCTACAGCTAGACAGACAAAACTAATGCCGGAAGTAGTTGTAAATTTTAAATGACTTAGTTTAAAATACTCTTTAATTTGCAAGCAGTAAAGAAGTAAATAAAATTCGACAGAGTCTGTCGAGGAGCCTCCACTCAATAAAGGTTTTTAGCTGCTTTCTGTTCTAAGATAGAGTATTAAGGAAAGCGCTTAGTTAGTGAATACAACTTCACAAAGGTTTGAGTGAATGATAACCAAAGTAAATTGTTCTATTTTTCCATTGGATTATCTTAAATCAATTTTGGCCTCAAACCTCAAAACATTTTCTCCTCTCATAACAATATTATATCAGGCCTTTCCTGTTTGATATTACTTCTTTTGTGAGAGAGTTAGAGAGTTCTTTCATAGGAACAACTTTGCTTAAGGGGAGGTTCTTTCAGATGCGGTCGAAAAGAAGGCGAAGGTTTGGAAATTATTTCTAGCATGATAGAGAGACATATACAAGCTTCCGATTTTGATTGTTAAAAGCGATTTTTAATGCATAACTAGTAAGCCCGGCAGACGTTGTCCTGCCCTACCTTGGGCTTGAACCCAAGTTGCTTCCGCAAGATTATTCAGTATAAATATAAAACCGAATTTAAAGAGAACTACAAAGTAATTCAATACTCATTGATAAGTTCGTCTTTCGATGAGACAAATTTACAGAAATTCTGGTTAAACGAAATCAATCCGCACGATTCGTCGACCGGCACTCGACCATTACCGATAGTCAGCAATTGCTCAGAGAAATCTTCAGCAGATTTATCATTAAGCAATGCAACTCTCATGTTTGCTGTCAGCTGAAGTTTCTTCAAATAGCGCCATAGATCTTGGAATTACTAGCAGTGTTTTGGCGGAAATCGCCAGACTCTTCACGTGAAATTCCTTGTGCTTCTCAGTTATTTCACTCGCAATGTTTCGAATCCTTCTTGCATTACGGCTTTGTCGGGAAAGACTTGATCGTCTTGGTCGCGGCATTGTTAATGATGATTCAAAGTGAATACAAATTACAGATTAAATATTTCTTACAAAATGTATATTATAAAATTCTCTATTTAACCAAGGCATGTTTTTATAGTGACTTTTTGGAATCGCGGTCGAACGGGATAAATCCCTATATCCTATGTCCGTCTCCTGGTTCTAAGCTACCTCTCCACCAATTTTCAGCCAAATTCGTTCATCCGTTCTTGAGATATAAATAGTGGAACTAACATTACTTTCTTTTATATATATAGATAATTGGACATTTTTATCCCGACGAAATTCGAAATGGCGGCCCTTATCCGCACGTAGAATTTTGAACTTGAATTTTAGTTTTCCAGTCTCTTATATCTTATTATATTTTTTAAAAGAGAATTGGAACAAAAATTAGTCTCTGCTTGAAATTCTGATGAAAAATATAGTTCCGAAAAAATCGCGTTTAAAGTTAGGTTTAAAGGTTAGGTCCTTTCATACAAATATTTAAAATATATGTAGCTTTTAATTTTTGAAAAAAAAAATTTAGTTTTTCTCGACCAAAGAAAGAACCTGCCCTTAAAGCTATCTTCATTTAAAGACTAGTCTAAGCAACTGCATTATTAATTTACAAAATAATTTATTATAATTAAAGTTCATCAAGGAAAATAGGGTAGAAAAATATATTTAAAAAAAAACTTAAGACAGTGCTTTTGGTTTTGTTTTTCCTATGCAAACAAATGCTGTTTTCCGGCTAAGAATGATTCATTTCACGGTTTTTTTAATATCGTCAAACCCTTTAAAAACATGAAAGTTTTCACGATTTTTCTTTAAAAGAGAGAAGAGAGAATTGAGTGGAGTCTTCAGATTTAAGCGATATTTAGTTAGTGTTTCTGCATTCGACCTTGGAACCTCTCAAGGCCACACGACCCCCTCCCATCCTCTTAAAATTTATCATACTTCCTTCTGTATCTCCATAATTACGCAAACCAATAAACCCGTTGATCTTCGATTTATTAAATGAACAGTCAAACCTAACCCAACCAAACCAGTAATTTTTATGGTAGTAACATGCTCAGGTCTGACACTGACCACCGCCATGGGCATCTGGCCGAGCGTCTTGCAAGCGGAGATTTATGCCATAGAGATATGTGCCCTTAGTATCCTTCTCAAGGGAACTAGGGGAGCAAACATATGAATCTATTCAGATAACTAAGCTGCTATTAGGACATTGTCATCCTGGAGATCTCCTCCAGGATGGTTAAAGAATGCCATAACCACATCCAAACCCTGTCCGCCTGGACACTCGGGAGTGGTACCTCCACCATCACTACATCTGTCACTACTGGCTGGTCCATAATCAAAACCATGATAAATAAATGGGCTGCAGGAGAACATAGGAGATGCTGGTTCTCCCTTCCGGGGCTTCGTCAAGCAAAAATGCTTGTCAAACAAACATCTGGATGCGATCAAGACAATAGGTTTTGTCAGAGCACACCTAAAGCTCCTGGTAGCTTATCTATGTGGCCACCACATTGTCGGATACCATCTACAGAAAATTGGCCTATCGGACTCTTCAGGGTGCAGGCTCCATTCATGCGGAAAGTGTTTTGCTTTAACTTAAGGGTATCGTACATAACACCTTTTGGTCGCAGTGTCCCAACTCTTTGTGAGGACCCCTTTTTCGTAAAAAAAAAGAAACATGCTCAGCTTCTAGTTGGTGACTGAGTATACTCAAAGACCATGAGGTGTTGCATAATTAAAAGTAAGGGAGAAAGAAATAGAAGAAAGGGAGGGATTGTGGAGGAGGACTAAAAACTGTACATCCCTTATCACCTAAGTCTCTCATGTTGCAGAACTGAATTTCTTACACATTTTTAGAAATCGATTTGAATATAAAATGTCATTCCCCTAAAATTTTATTTCTAGATGTGATTTGTTTTACGACCAGAGAAAGTTTCTCTAAGTTTCAGAAGCTCTTTAATCTAAGCTCTGCGGCCCATTCTTCCTCAATGCTACTTTGAGTTGAGTTAAGCGCCTTTTAAGTATCATCTACTACTCCTTTACAAACTTGGCACCATATTTTTGCATATTTTAAGCATCAATAGCGCTTTATATTTTACCCAAGTTTTAGCAACTTAAGAGTATAGAAAAATAACTATTCCAATATAACTTATTGCCCTACCATAAACAATATACTTAAAATTTCCTTGCTTTTTTTTTGTAATGTTTTTCAGATGAGTTTGTGGTAGAGACGGTTGTAAGCTCGAGTGAATTTATTGTCGACGATGCTAACGCTAGAAATTTTAATGACAAAACTTTCGGTTCATCGGTAGTACTAAAAAGTCCCATTGAATTGCATAATGCATATTTTGCGGCTGGCGTGCTTGCGGCCGCCATTTTCATCGTTGCTGTTGTGGTAAGTTTTCCCTTAACACACCAATACATACACTGACACCGACACACACAGAATTATACACAGAGAGAATTTACATTTTAGCCCGGTTTGTAAGTGGCTGCTGACCAACTGGGAAATTGCAGGTTTTGCGGTTATGCAAAGCACGCGGAATCCCATTGCATATTCATTTAGTTAGTTAGTACATGGAAACCAACAAACGATTTATATAAGGTTCAATGGAGCAGCAATAATATTAAAGCATATTCAATTGTGGTAGAAGCCATGGATATGTTCTATATGGAATATATATATATGGTTTTAATAATGCAAAACATTTATTTAAACTAGTTTTTGTTGGTAATGATAACAATTTGTTCGAATTTTCGAGTATTTGTTGTGAAACGTTTTTTTGTTTTATAATCAGGTTAAAGTAAGTGAAATGGAATACTTTTAAAATCAATATCATTGATGTGTATGGGCTTTATTTATTTTATACAGATATTATTATTATTTTAAAAATGCCAATTAAAATGATCGAAATGCAGTAATTTAGGTCAACTTTTTTGTGACTATAAAAAAAAGAGTAAATAAAGGGTTAATTAGTTCTCTTTTATCTTTCAAAATACACTACGAATGCAGAAATCCGTTGTACAATAGTTTTGATTTTGTATTACTCTTGCCACGGACAGAAGGAGGCGTGGCAGACCACAAGTTCTTTATACTGGCCATGTAGAGTCTACTACGTATCTAGATCACATCTGGACTCTTAGCAAGTGACACTGGTCATGCCGCACTTATATATTCCCTTCCTAACGTATCGATCTGCTCTATGTTAGATCAGATTTTATGATCACGGAACTATTTCATAACAAGAAATTTAGATCTCTTCTCCCAAGTCGGGAGACTTGGGCTGATGGCAGCCCCTGTGGAAACCGCCGCTGGTATCAATGGTTCACGGAGGGGTCCAAAATTGAGCTGGGCTTAGATGTTGGAATCGTTGGACCCAACACCAGAATCTTTACCGCAATTGGCGTCTGCCAAGCGTCTTTCAAGCGGAGATTCATGGCATAGAGATCTGCGCCCTTAGTATACTTCTAAAGGGAACTAGGGGAGCAAACATCTGCATTTATTCAGATAGCTAAGCTGCTATTAGGGCATTATCATCCTGGAGCATCTTTTCCAGGATGGTTAAAGAATGCCATAACTACCTCCAAACCCCGTCCTCCCGGAACAAAGTCGAGCTATGTCGGGTACCTGGACAGTCAGGAGTGATCGCTGACGATCTACCACGACATGGTGCCTCCACCCTGACTACATCTCCTACGCCTTTTTGTGGTATTGGTTGGTCCACAATCAAAACCATAATGAACAAATGGGCTGCAGGAGAACATAGGAAATTCTCCCTTCCGGGGCTTCAAGCAAAAGTGCTTGTCAAACCTCAGGATGCGATCAAGACAAAAGGTCTTAGCAGAGCGGACCTAAAGCCCCTGGTAGCTTACCTATCTGGCCACCACACTGTTGATACCATCTATAGAAAATTGGCCTATCGGACTCGTCAGAGTGCAGACTCTCTCTAAAAGACGATGAATCCACCAAAATCTATGACTGCCCAGCGCTGGTATGGGACAGAGCCTGTCACATGGGAAAGGAACGGATTGGGCCCTTCCGTCTTAGGTCAATACCAACAACAGACCTAGTGCTATTCATGCGGAATGCGGATAGTCTTTTGCTTTAGTTTGAGGGTATGGTACAAAAGACTTTTTGGTCGCAGTGTCCCACCTCTTTGTGGGTGACCCTTTTTCGGAAAAAAAAATACCGGGTAGCGTCCGTTCGTTCGTCCTTTAGTATGAACACCTAGAAATGCGAAACTTTACCATCTGATGCGCATATATCCTAAGAAGATGAGGTTTGTTGAATCATGTTAATATCTTCCGTCGTTACCTCGCAGCAGATTTTCGCGATTTTTAGCCAAGCCGTTAAATATTTTGAAATGCCATTTGACAGAGCAATGCGAATGGTCTCATGCATCCGAACGATCTTAATTATCTTGTTCTTAAAAACGTGGCTGTCAAAAATTCTCAAGAAAATAGAACTTCTTTCTGCTGCCTAAAAATTGAAAATGGATTTATTTGTCCAGAATGGCAATTTTGAAAAAAATAAACATTAATGAAAAATTAAACAAACGCTGCTAAGCGACCCAAGCCAAATGACGTCATAAAGCTGCATAATGGTGTAATGGAGAATGCTTTAAAAAAAATTCTCCATGACGACTGTATTCTGACTTCGTACATCTTCAAAATCTAGCGAAAAGCCATCACTGTCTAAAAATTCACGTGACTCCATATATTGAGTAGTATTAGTTGAGTCCACTTCATCGATGCTCTCACTCATCTCGGATGGGGTCAGCGATATTATATCCTCTTCATCATGATCGGGAATGGGAAATGCCTTGCGAGACTTCTTATACAATACATAGCTCAATACACATGAGTATACAATTACAGCCAAGGGCGAGGTAAAAATATTGCGTATTCCAGATAAAAAATTTTTACAAGGCACAGAAGACATTTTGAAATAAATTTAAATTTTTTTATTTATGCTTATTTTACTAGCTTTTGTTTTTTCTAATATAATGTTTTATAATATACTGAAGTGAAAAGCTGTAGTTACTTTATCAGATTGACTTTATTCAGAGCGGTGGCTATGTTTAAATATTTTTTGTAAGTTTGGTTTGAATATTTGAAACTGGAAAGGCAATATTTTATAGCTTAGTCAGCTAGCAACAAAATTAGAGGAGTGAAACGACTTAGCGCAAGAACAAGACAATTTCGAGAACACATCAACTCCGAAAAGTTTTATCGTCCCATCTTTAAAGGGCCGTAACCTCCAAATTAGATGACTTAGCGCAAAAATAAGCAAAACTCGTGATCAATTCCGAAAAATTTTATCGTCTCAACTTAAAATAACCTTAACTTTAAATGAGATGAACCAAAGCAAAAATAATCGAAATCACGATGGGGCCACATATTTTATCTCAACTTTAAATAGCCATAAAGTCTAAATGAGACGACTAAGCCTGAAAGTAAACCAAATTCGTGATTAATTCAACTCCGAAAATTGTCCAATCGTTTAAGAGCCATAACCTCCACATAGCGACAAAAACTTGCTTGCGCCATCTAGCGGTCTGGAAAATAAATGATGACGGCAATGTTCTTTTCTAGCTCTATTTTAAAATTCTGTGATGCGTTAATCGGATTTCAAAGAAAATCAATATTATCGAGTACGATATGTTTCACCCAAGGGCATAAATACTTAACAGCATGAACGTATCGATTGCATAATCACCACTTCGAGTACACACACACACAGTCCAATAATCCAATATCCATATCAACCACTTGGACACTTTAAGCTCACTTGTAAACACCAGCTCACTCGGTTTCTATCTAACTATTTTCAGGTCACCATTTGCCACTGCAAGGTCAATCAAACGTATCGCAAATTCTCCACACGCTCCACTTCATTTATACCCATACTGGGATTCAGTCGACGGCCCAAAATGCAAGGCAAACTGAATAAACATTGGTTAAGTGGCAAAGGTCTCGGCGGCGGTGGCAGCGGAGGCGCCACCCCAAGCGCTGCCAGCGGCACGCAACGCAGCGCCAACTCTGCTGCAGCGCAGTCAACGCGTCATTTGCCCTGCCAACCCAATGGCAGCAATACACAGACCCAGACCACGCTGGGAGGACAGCTTCATGAGCGCCCATTCCAGAGACATCTGGCCATGAATCTGGAGAATGATATGTATTACACTGTGGACTTTAGCGAGAATTCACAGCACTCTCCGTTAATACAGTGAGAGAAGGTGAGCGGCGTAGGAGGTGTAGGAGAAGGATGGTTAGTAAAATATACGCGAGAGCGTCTTTTACATGAGTAGTAATGGTAATGCTAATAATGAGGAGGAGTTCATAATGATGATTATGACGTTGATGATGATGAAGCTCGTGTAAGTGTAATTAAATTTTTGCTACAATATTTCAAATATTGACTTTAAGCAGCATTAATTGATAATAACTAACAAAAGAATTAAGCAAAACAAAAACAAAAACAAAATAAAACTGAAAATTACAAATAAACTTTATGATTATCTACATAACTAACTATGCTAATATTTATGATTAATATTAAATGTATTGCATAATAGGCTTATGTAACTTGTTTAGCAAAAGTTTATTTGCTCAGCTAAAACGCACATGCACACAGACATGCATACAGCCATGCACACAGGCAGGCTGGGATAATGCACAGAGAGAAAAAGTTGTCTAAGTTGTGCTTAAATCGGGCAAATACGTTCCATAAAACATTGAAGAACCGAGTTGATTAGTCCAACCGGAGTCTTCTGCTTTGGAACATTAAAATTCCCATTAATTAAGAGCCCTTAATCTTGAGTAAAGTTTCGTAGGTTTCAATCAATTCAAATTTTTTAAGGATTCTCAGAATTTTTTTAAATTATTTCAAAAATCAAATTAATTTGATACAATTCCAGTCCCATTTGAACCATTCTAAATTTAAAGAATTGCAAAAATCTTAAAACAATTGCCACGACTACGAATGAAACCTTGATCCCCTGATCCCTTGATATCAATTTTCGGGTCAATACACCCATATGTATGATTTTTGCCACTTAGGCGAATCGGACTTTTGTCTTTTTATGACTCAATTATCATGAAGCCTGGTGTCAATCAAAAGATTAGGATTCTTGTCAATAAGGCGATTCGGATTTTCGCCTCCTATATAAATACTTTAGCGATTATCTCAGATGTTCATTGTACGATTATAATGAAATTTGGTGTTAATCAAACCATTTTTTGATTTCCCACATTTTATTCATACAATCTACAGTTATTATGTTACTGTAAAACTTTCTAAAATGTACCACATCATAATTTTTTGGGATTGGAAAGCAAAAAAAAATGCTATCTGGCTGGGCACACATGGACTCTAAATGTCTAGCTTGCGATCACAGGACACTGGCTTGTATTCCGATACATGCGACAAGAATAAATTTTCCCAGCCAAGACTTTTGCAGAAGCTGCAAAGACAAAGAAGAAGTTGAATCAAAACAACACATCTTCTGTTCCTGTGAGAGGCTCTTAGTAGGCTTAGGAATAAACATCTGGAAAATTACTTCCTTTATAACCTAGCTAAGCTAGCATCTAAATGTCCAAGTAGGATTGCTCGCCACACCGAGACAACGGGATGGGAATCCTTCTTGCGGGACTATCTCAGAAGAAGGGCCATAGAGAGATCTGGGCCAGGGGGACATGTTTAATGAAATTACTTTTGTCCCCTTCACTTTTTCGAGGTAACTTCTCCGGCGCAAGCGTCTCAATGTTACAAATGTTCTCACGAAAAGTGTGTAGCCCCTACCCCTCCATTTTTAAATGTTGCTCTTAGCAAGAAACCACGTATTCCTTGCAGAAATTAGTTGAACTGAGTCAATTAAAACAATTTTTTACATGAATATTAAATACCTACACTTACTCTTAAAAACTGAAAAAGGACATTTATTCACATAAATGATAAATGCCTTCGCTTATTCCTTAAATCAGGAACAGTCCGCACCTTCACGTCTCTAGTAGGATATCCAACTTTGCACCTTCACGTCTCTATTGGGACTTCCAGCTTTCGTACGCTTCTTTGAAGGCGGCGGCCGAAGTGCTTTTAAGCTCTCTGGTCGCGACCTTTTGTAGCGCTTTCACTGTGACGTCATTATGCCCCATTGCGTCGGTTTTTATGCGTGGGAACAATTTAAAGTATGACGTGGGATGATGTAGGCTTTCCAGCCTGAGGTAGCGTTAAGATGTTATCGGGCCAGGTATGCTGCCACGCGGCAGTCTGTGAGGCCCGGAGCGTAACCGTGATAGTACCACCTGATTTTTGGGATGCTTGGCCAGATGATGCAGTTGAAGAACCTCCGGCAAAAAACTCCATTAAGAGTTTGCAGCTGTCCTCCAAAGTCTCATTTGTTGCTGCTTCGCCTTTTTCTCTCGAAAGAGCAATTGAAGGGTGCAATTCTGCGCTGTGACGTTTGGTATGAGAATTATACTCAAACTTCCAGTCATTTTCACAGACAAAGTCTGGATAATCACGCACAATATTGAAAATTTTCAAAGAGTAAAGATGACATCGCTAATCGGTCGTGAACCACACTGTGGGATTGGTAGCCACGTGGTACGGGACCAACTAAGAATAGAGGAGAATAAAAAACGACTGCTTCACTGGGCGCAGATACCAGGCCTTAAACAGTCAAAAGCCCTCCTCTTCAACTACATCCGTAAGAGGTTCAAAGTCATGATAACGCACTGGAAGAACACTGTGAGAATCATGACGGGCCTTCTGACGGGACATTGTAGGCTCCGCAGCCACCTAAACAAAATTGGCATAGTGGATAGTGGGCTATGCCGCTTTTGTAGCAAAGAGAAAGAAACTTCTTCGCATATATTATGTGAATGTATGGCAATCGCCGGTAAAAGAAGCAAGCTCCTTGGCACGTACGTTCTCCCACCAGAGACCGTTGTTACTATAAGTCCGAATAAAATACTGCAATACATTCAGGACTTAGGACTTTTGGGAGAGCTCTAAGTCATGAAGGGGGTACAATAAATCCACCTGGTTCGCAGTACATTTATACACCCCCATTAATAATAATAAGGATGACACTGCTTGCCGAGGGAACTTATAAGAGTTGCAAAGACGTCCCATCTACATTTTGATACTGCTTAAAGCAGTTGTAGGCCGTCTCTCATTTTTCAGAACATACGTGGATTTGGCTCAAGATATCTCTCCATTGAGCATGATCTTCGATACTGCGCTCTTTAATACTGCGCTGCTTACTCCCACTGCTTACCACTGGCTTAGAGCCAAATGCCGTTTTCCAGGAGAATTTTCGCAATATATGAGCACAAAGAGCAAAACCGGTCGACCTATCGGATGTCCATCTATCTATCCATATATTCGGAAAAGAAAGATCATAAATGAACAATATAAACTATTGGTTTTACTTTTCTCCCAACCTAGGAGCGGTACAAGGACATAAAAAGTCATATTATATATATGTATGTCCTCTCCAGGTACTGTGTCTTTTGGGGGAAAAGAAATGCTGTCTGTAGGTCCCTATTTTCTTGGCCAACTTATGGGAATTGTGGTAAGGAGACTAGACAGTTTTTGTGACAGAATTCTTTCATTGTAACGACTATCCTTAAAGGTATTTTGCAGTTTGACGATCTCCATTTTTATCCTTTATCTCCACCGTTCGGATTCGGCTTTTAACGGTAGGTCCCTGTTCTGTTTGATCAGTTATTAATAGAAATCCCCATGCCCCTCCAAGGGGTCAGTCAGGGAATTAATATCTCCTGTTGGTGCATAGCGCGTCTTTTGCCATCTTCTATTGCGTTCCATCTTAACCCCAGAGATTTCAATTCAGCTTCCGTGGCTCTTTTCCAGGTTATAGGTTGACGACTCTGCGCCCAAAAACGAATAAGCTAATTCTATCGATTGCGATACTTTTACATTCGATACAATTTTTAAAACTGCTAAGGTGAAACCACATCAAGCAACCAAATGAATTCTCTTCCCAATGGCGCTTGAAATTATTCGCAAATAATTTCCTAACATCACTTTTCTCTCAGTGTAAAGCTGTGTACTGAACATGTAACTATTTATTGTTACATTGATGCATTAATATACAGCTTATGGCATTTTGCCTTAGCTGCATTGAGACTGTTGTTAATATCTTTGAGATACTTGCCTTAAATTGTTTACATAATGTTTATTGCATCCGAGTAAATATCATATCCTTTGTGCATATGGTTAATTATGAGCATAGTATTAAATTTTGCTTATCTCAATTGCTTGGCAAAGCATAGTTTGTGGGGCTTTAAGTTATATCGAGTAAATTTAAAATGATATTAATTGAGATTGCTTTAAGTTTTGTTGCAGATAAGGTAAGGAAAATTGAACGCTGTTAAAGTTATAGCGCTTCATTTGTATATATTTCAAATTATTTTATAAAATTTACCAATAAATATTAAATTTCTACATTTTCTTGAAAAATGTGAAAATTTTGATGTTTTATAATTATATAATTTCCGCATCGACAGCGATGTGTAAAATAAACATGTTGTATGTTAATTGTTTATTAATGTTCATTTAATAAAACAATTTGTTGCTCAATGAAAATTGTTTACATGTGTTAAATTTCACTCTTTTGTAAAAATACCATTTTAATCTAAAAAGAAACAAGATTTACCTTTACTTTATACATACCTGGAAAAATTAATAGGTGTAAAAAGGGCTTAATATATTCTAGGCTCTTGTTAAAGTAATAATTCTTTTTTTAATGGCAGTAAAAAATTTGTATATGCTTTATTTAAAATCCTTCAAAGGATTTACTCATTGGAACTGCCAGCAGTAACCTATATTTGGTTGCTATAGGCCCAGAGGCAGGGCCAGAGAAAGATCGTGAATCTATTTTTTGTTTCTCGGGAATAAAAATAGATTTAGTTGCATGTATACCAAATTTGGTGTCGGTGGCTCTTATACTCTCAAAAATGCAGACGTTCCTTGGAGCAATACTTCATATTCGCCATTTTACAAAATATGCCATATCCTTTTAGTCAATTCAAAAAAAAATTTAATTTTTTTTAAATTTATTTCACTCTCATCTCTGCTGTTAATTAAAATATTTCGACATCTGTGCCATTTTAATTAAAAGCAAAAATAATTATTGCCCTAAAAGCAACTACGTTGCTGTCATTTGAAAAACTTGTCAAAAATTTAATTGTTAGCATACAACAAAATTTCCGAAAACAAAATAAAATTTTAAATTAATATGTCTATGCAAATTATTGATAAGGTCATTTTAATTAATTTTGCCAAACTAATAAAACGACTGTCTGTATATTTTAACAATTAATTGGAATTTTGTGCAGTGTTGAACTATGAATTATTCGGATTCTACATAATAGATTATTTCTGCTAATATTTAAACAAATTGGTTGCAGATACGCCTGCTGTCACGCCCCCTAGATAGTATTCCGAAATATGGGCCATGATATCGTTTATTTGCACTAATTGAATTTAAATGTGGGCCTAAATCAGCGAATTAGTTGCAGAACCATATTTTAGCTTTTTATTGAAAATTAATTAGCATAAATTAAAATATGCCGCAAAAGTTAATACTACAACAAATAGGAAAATCTATATTTGTTGTTGTATTTTGTTGGCCACATATTGTTGGTCGAAAATTAATAGGCATAAAATATCTTTTGAAATTAACATAATGCTTATTTCCATGGAATTGCAAGAAATAATAAAAAAAAATAATATACGCATGAATATGTTCAAACCTGCTTGTGCGAGGGTAGGTGGAAAAGTTATGCGTTTGGGAGGACTTTAGATACTCTTTTTTAATATTTGCGAAGTTGAAGGGCTTATTTTGAGTCTTTGCACAAACTTAACAAAGCCAATTTATTAGGGATTCCTGTCATATTTTAAATAATTAAAAATATATCTACGGAAAGTTTTTATTCAATCAGGTTTGCAAAAGAGATTGTCATAAGATTGATGAATTTTTAAATTTCTTTAATCTTCTTAATGGGACTGTTCTTGTAAAGCTTGCTATGGGCTAGCAGCTTTTTTCTGTCTGCCGAGGCAGGCGATTTGGTCTTACAGTGACGTCACAATGCCACATTGAAATACTAGTGTAGTACCTTATTCTGTATAATATTGAACCTACAGTGATTGGGTTTATGAAAAGAACTCCATATCTGAATTTGGCCTTCCAATGACGTCACAATGCCACATTGAAATACTAGTGAAGTACCATATTCTCTATAACATTGAACCTAAAGTGGTTGGGTTTATGAAAAATATCGTACTCCAGATCTGACTACCATAATTTTAGGTAGGCCATTCGGATAGATACTTTCCTTTATTCCGACGCCAGTGGTATTAAAATCTTTTGGCTTAGAACAACACAGCGTTTTTGATGAACTCCTGTTCCTGAGATATTTCGAGAAATTGGTCTGAAGTAGTCTGAGATACTGAATCCTTATTCATAAACATTGCGTACGGAATTTCGGACAATAAAGTCAAAGATAAGTAATTTCTTGAAATTCGAAAAAAAGGACTAAATCCTCGGGGTTAGGTTAGGTTAGGTTAGGTTACACTGGCCGGCCACAACAGAGTGCAGCCTAGCATAGACCTTTTGGTCCTTAGCTGTGCCAGATTTGAGGTTATTACGCAATGTGATGGTCGGTTAAAAATTTGACTTTTATCACACCCGTGATGGTTCTGCATTCAGTGCGTGAGAGTTTCATTATAAAGTTACTTTGTTTCCTGCCGTAATGAGCCAGCATGATTTTCGCTGTGTGACAGCTGTCTAGATTTTTCCATCTAGCTTCAGCTCTGCGCTTCATGTTGCACTCCAGCAAAACGTAGAGATGTTTGATCGGTCGGCGTACGTGTGTATTTGTCCCTCCGGAATCTCAACACCGCTTTTGGCAATTGCATCCACCATTTCATTCCCCATTATGCCTTTATGTCCAGGCACCCAGTAGATATGCAGTTTACAAGCCGCAGCTAATCTCTGGATGACTGCCTGGCATTCAAGGACGTGGAAGGAGGATGTACAGTGCGATACAATAGCCTTGATAGCGGCTTGACTGTCTATAAAGAGGTTAATCTTTGTTCCAGTTGAAGTGTTGGTGCATGCCAGCTCAGCCGCCTTCATTGCGGCGAATACTTCAGCCTGGAAGATGCTGCAGTGGTCCGGAAGCCTGTAACTTTGACTTACATTCTCGGGGTTACGACCAGATAATTTATTGGATGAGTATTCATGTATAAAATTTTAATATGAAAAATGTATTTTTCTCGCCGAAAGATACTATCGGCGCAAAACATATTATCCGGTTAATTTTTGGAGACTATCGGTAATACCAACAGATGACCTACCCTATACCGTCTCATTAAAACCTCTTACCTTCACTTTGTTAATCCAACGATCCAACTTATCCTTTTTCGGTGTCAATGTTTTTTAAAGAATCTGATTCTTAGATGTGAAGCATCTAATAGATATAGGCGAAAAAGTCCTATTTACTGCAATTTAATCTCTTGTGTTTGGAAATAGTTTCCATTTATTGTTCACTTACAATCTGGGCAGCCATTCGACAAAAAACTTTCTGTTATCCAAAAATTGAGGCAATATTTTATCTCTTGGAGGGCCTCCGCGGTCAGCCTATAAAACGCAACTCCATTTTGATACAAATTTTTGCTATTATTTTCAAAAACTTCAAGAAAATATTTTCAAGATATACCATTTTATTCATATTTGTGAAATTTCAAATATTGTACTCGATTATTTGAGCACCAATCAACTAAAAAAAAATTTAATTAAAAAAAATAAACAAAATGATTGCCTATGCGATTTCTGAGCCATCGCCACAACTTCTCAACCTACCCTCGTGCTGTGTGTGTGCCTGTATGCGTAACTGTGTGACAGCTGTATTAAGCATATTGTTGTTGATATGCAAAATAAAAAAATTAATATTGATCAAATTGTAATGAAACCAACACAAGAGTTGCACTCAATAATATTAAAATAAACAAAAGAATATAAAAATTTATGATAATAAAAGAAAAAAAAAAATACAACTTTTGCATTAAAAAAATTATGACAGAACAGCAACAGCTTGGCATTAATAATAAATGTGCGTGGCAAATGAAAATGAGTTTGTAATTAAAATGCTATATTAAGTAATTAATATTTAATATATACATTTAATATATTTAAATACAACAACAACAAAAAAGAATGCCAACAGAACAAATAAATTAATATGTGAGTTGGTTAAAAAAAAAAAAAATTAAAAATTAAATGAAATTTTGTGTAATAAATGAAATTTATATTGCAAGCACTTGGCGTTTGCAATGGCATATAAATAACATTAATATAAAAAAAAATTTAAAACAAAATTAGTTTTAAGCAAATGGCAAATGAATAAAATGAAATGAAAAAAAAACTTATCATTAAACTCTTGTATTATTAAGGTTTAATAAACCGAAACATTATTAATATGGGTTTTAATGTAATCAACAATGGTTTATTAATTTGCATAATTTATATAACATAACACATATATATAACTAACAATAGATATAATATTCTTTGCGTTTTATTTAACGTTTTAAATTTAGTTTTACCACACAAAAAAAGAGAACATGTTTTATTTAATTAAATTCAATATTTGATACCTCTTTTTTTAATTATTTATTTTTATTTCTTTAGTTGCTTTAATAATATCACTCATACGCCAGCGTGTGCCAGCTTCAAGCATCAAGTGTCATCGTTTTTGTCATCGTTTTGCGGAACGGCCAAAACGCTCTGGCCATTGCCATTGGCGGCGGCGTGCTGTGACGTCACAGATGCGTCTTCCGGAACCACAGCTACGGTTAATTTTGAAGAATTCAGTTCTGTTTCTTCGGGTATGATCTTATGGCCATCTTGATCCTGTGAAAAGTATATGAGAAAGGTAAGTTGGTCCGCTTTACAGGGTGATGGTTGTTGAAAAACATGCTATGGTAATAAGTGGTTAAGGGAGTTAAATAAGAACTATTATATAGTATATAGGATTTTTTGCATGCTATATTTAGAATGCATATAATACAGGCGCACAGTGACGTCATGCTTCAAATATTACAATACTATTATTTTCAACTTTGTTTTATGTTATGTGGATAAATTATTTTTTTCTACCATTTTCTTACTGTTGTGGCCATAAAAGTATCCAGAACTTTACGAACCCAATTAGAAAGGGGAGATGCGATATTTTAGAAAATAAGAACATTTTTGATGGCTGGGCTCACAAGAGTCTTTATTCCTAGCTCTAGCCAAAATGAGTATAAATCAGGTGCGGATCTAGGATTTTGGCTTGGGGAGGTTCTTCACTTCGAGAGTATTTATTTTTGAGCTCGGAAAAAACGTTCATTTCTCAGACTCTGATTATTGGAGGGCCCCAAAAATCACCCACGTGGATCCGCCACTGGTATAAAATTATATATTTTATTATGACATTTTACAACAATCTTGAAAATCGCGATAATGAGAGCTTGGCCGAATATTTTATAATATTCTACAAAATATGGCAAGATGGGCAAAATTTAAGGTATTAATTTCTAATCGGGACGTCTCTCCGATGTCTAAACGATTGACAACAAAATTCTTTTAAAAAAGCTTGACAAAAATAAGTTCAATGGTCCAAAATTCTTTTCAAAAAGCTTGACAAAAATAAGTCCAATGGTCCAACCATCATCCAAAACCCAATTACCAATCATAGTGCTGGAGAAACATTGATGTTTCCTTTATTTTTTAACTTCGATACATTGATGTTTCGATACATGGAAGTTCATGTGGCGGCTATTTTTCGGATGCTTAAAATGGCCAACATCGATGTTTTCGATATTTTTATGTGGCGGCTATTTTGAATGCATAAATTATGTTGACCAACACCGATGTTTTCGATATTTTTTAACTTCTATACATCGAAGTTCATGTGGCGGCTATTTTTTGAATGCCTAAATTGGCCGGCATCGATGTTTTCGATATTTTTTAACTTCGATACATCGATGTTTCGGTACATTGAAGTTCTTGTGGCAGATATTTTTTCATTGATTAAATTAATTCAGAGTGGGTCATCTTTGGTTTAGTTATACAAGTTATTCAAAGAATGAAATTGAATTAATAAAATAACCAAGAGATAACTATATATTTATAATATACATTTCAAAATTAATTACATTTAAAAGAAAAATAAGCAAACAAATAATAATCCAAAATGTTATACAAAAAAAAAGTGGTGTAAACTTAACAGGTGACAAGGCATCCCTTATGGATTTAGAGCAGCCAAATCCAAAGTCCGAAAAACTCCTTCAGACATGGGATATGTATAATCACCAAAAAATCCCATAAAAGGAGATAATTCGGATTTTATCTAAGAACCATTGGATCGGGGTTTTTTGGACTTCGGACTCAGCTGCCCAAAGTCCATAAGGGGCGCCTCTGTCACATGTTAAGTTTACACTACTTTTTTTTTATGATCCTGTGAGTTATAACAAAAAGTGTTCTGTTCCAGCCAGAATTGCAGTCTCATAATCTTTGAACTAATTTGAGATCCATTCATTATGGTTATTAAATAAAATCATAGTCAACGTTTTTTGATTTAAGCGAACTCCGCTTGTCGCTCACTAGATCGCGAGCCTTGCAGGAATACAGAGGTATTTTTCGATATTCGAAAATCGTAATAAATAATGTCGACGATCGAAAAAACCAAAAAATATCGACGTGTGCGCTCGCTTTCTGTGGATGTTGCAGGAATACAGAGGTATTTTTCGATAATCGAAAATCGAAATAAAAATATCGATGATAGGGAAAAAATAAAAAATATCTATCCATCGATATCACTTCGAAGATACTTCCAGCACCACTAAGAATATTCTACAGATGATGGCAAGATGATCAAAATTTTGGGTATTAATTTTCAATGGGGACGTCTCTACGATGATTTTATTTTTCTCGTCTTTGATCATGTTTCTTCTATAATCGAAATAAAAATATCGATTATCGGAAGAAAAAGATATCGATGCATTGATATCACATCGATGTTACTTCCAGCACTACCGATAATGTTCTACAGATGACGACCAGAAAGTCAAAAATTTTCTTTGATATATTTCGACAAAGACTTCTCTCCAAAGATCTAATTTTTCTCGTCTTGGATCGTGAATGTAAAATTGAAGACTATTTTTCTTTAAAAAAAAACTGCACAAAAAGTAATATACTAGTACAGCCATCATCCTGAACCCATAAACCAGCCCACTCTCTTTTTTAACTGCTGTCGTACATCACCCCCTTCGTCACACTCCTTGCCCACCCACGCCACTGTCCACAAATTGTATTTACAAAGAATTGCATTGCCAATTAAAAACTAAAATAATTTACAAATAAAAACCAATGAAAAACCAATTTTATGCCAAAACATAATACAAATGAACTAACCAACTCAAAGTAAATATATGTATGTGTGTATATACATTTATGTAAATAACAAACATCAAGTAAACAACTATAAACAAACAAACAAGCATGTATGTATGTATGTACTAACCATGCAGGACAGTGCACATTGAAGTGCTCGACCATGTTCATATTGCATGCACATACGATTTATATACCATGTACATTGTACAAACATATGTACTAAAGTAGAGTTGTTTTTGTTTTTCCCTGAACTATTTTTCCATTTGATTATTCTTGCTAATTTCGCTTTGTGTAATGTGTGCACACACACACACACACACTAACACAAACACATATTTCCAATATACAAAGTGAAAAAGTTGTTTTTAATTGAATGGAAAAATGCAGCAGCTACAATGAACGGTAAAAAGGGGGAGACTTCCTATAAAAGGCACTGAACACAGGACAGCGCAGGCAATATGAAGTACAGTGGGACCTGGATTAACAATCTTCCGAGTGAAATTTTAAAAAAAATGTAGTAGATATTTATCTTCAAATTGTAACCCAACTCTTACATATTTAGTTGTTTTAAAACATTTAAATTAATTATTTTTCCTAAATATCGTATTTAAGCTTACAAATGTTTTTTTTTTTAATTTCAAAGTTATGGTAACTGAACTTGGGAAAGACTGTTTTTTAGCAGGACCTTCGTAAACGAAATATTCAAAAAGGTTTTTTTTTTTAATTTTTAATTTAATTTAAATCATCGAATTTAGAAACAAAGTTTCTGATTTGGAAAAACCTGGATTTTTTTTAAATATATTTAGAATATGAAAAAAAAACTTGAAAAATTCTTGGATTTATTAAAAAAATATTTTTAATTTTAAAAGTTTTGCATTTTAATCTATTTTTGTTCAAAAATAAAATGATTGATTGTAAGAAATAGGTGTTAAAAATTAAAAAAAAAATAGATTTTTTAAATCCTAAATAAAAATTATTATATTCTTTGTGCGGTTCCGCCTTATGGTCTTACTAAGAGCGGTATCTTTATTTTATATATTCCGCATACACTTCCACCAAGGAACTAATAATAATAAAAAATGAAAGTATAAAACTAATCATAAATCTTCGACATGGAAAGATAATGATCTAAAACTCACTATTCATAATGATTTTGATAAAATTGACAGTTATCTCAAATTAAATGCTCCATTTGAAAAAAATTAATATTCTGACCGCTTCTCTAGATAACACTAGTCTAGTATATATATTTAAAATAATTAATGGGCATAATATTATATCGGGATTAAAAAACAAAGGATGCGATGATTATTGACCGTTTTTAAAACAAATTCTGTTTTTTTTTGTAAAAAACTATTTATATGCAAAACAGCTATGCTGTATGCAAATTTAATTTTTTTACTTTATTTTATTTCCAAAATAATTTCTTTTGAATCTATACATCCGTGTTTCAGCTAATCAAAAAAAAATGTGCCTTCCTAAATTGAAGAAATATGTGAAAACCCATTAAAAATTTGGTTTTGGATTTATCATGTTTTTTCATTTTTATCATATGATCGAAATCATTAATTAAGACTAAAAATGTCTTCTAAAGAAAAACTGCGACTTATTGAATAAATTAAGATGAGAATAGCTAAGACACATTAAGAATCGGAATATATATATACTTCATACCAAAGCCGAGTTTGGAAGTTTTTGCAGAGACCTACACAATTAAAGCAAATTAATACTAGTTAAAACGCCACCGGGTGTTCCTCCACCACCATTTTTCCGATTCTTTGAAGCCATCATTTTTTAATTGCTAAAGAAGTTAGGAACACTTCTGGCTGCAGAGTAGAGTGCTGGCGCCATCTAGCGCAATTGCTTGCGACATCTTGCGTAAATTGCAAGATTTTTTAAAAAAAAAATGGCAATGTTTCTGCGTAACCCCTTTAAAAAATTGGCGACGAAACGTTTGGCTGATTTTTTTGCGTTAACCTTCAAATATCAATTTTAAAAATATTTCGATAGCAATGGGTGAACTCCGAAATTAAAAATTACTTTTTAAATTATGAATTCGTTTAGTTATAAGAAGAGAAAATCTGAAAACGGTTCTTAAGGATTTTAATTTAAAGAAATATTTAGACTTTGATTTTATTTATTAGGTACTTTATTTATGAAGAAAAAAGTGTCTCAATGCATATTGACATTCTCGTTTTTCTAGTCTGTGAGGACCCCTGAATATTAAATGAAAGTGAACTAATCCGATCTTACGCTATAAATTTCACAGTACGCCTGATATTGTCTGATATTTTTCCAGAAATTTAATTTTCTTTAGTATGCGCAGATCTTTTAAGTCTTTCGATTTTAATTATTTTTATTTTATTTTAATTTTGTTAATTATGCATATTTCATCTCTATCATCTCTATATAAGACTGACGAAATCAATATTAAAAAATAATTAAAAGCTTTAGAAAAACTTAACATAGAAGTCTTAACATTTTTTCTGCAACATATCCAGCCAATGTTCCTTTTGGCTGTTAAAAAATCTATATAATCTAATTTAAAATAGCTTTAGGAGATTTCCTTTGTTTAGCAGTTTCTTGGCAACCGCAATTTATCCTCCAAGATAATCGCTTTACAAAAGGTCTGACTGTGCATAGAAAAGAGTAGTTAAATGTTTGAGTGTAAGCAGCAGAATTGTTAGGTAAAAAGGATGTTAGAGGAGTTTGCTGCAGCATTTTTGCATTGCTTTCATTACAAGCATTGTAGTTGAGTTCCGGTTTGCTGTTGCACCTCGAAGTATGCACGAATAAGCTGCAGTTGCCACTTGCCACAGCCACTGCCCAGTTTATTCTGTGCTCTTGTTGCAGCCTTTGTTGTTGCATTTATAGCTTTGTTGTTTGTTGTTTTTTTTTGTATTGTTAGCAGGCATTTCCGCGCCATCAAACTTTTGGGAAATCCCATGCATCCAATGCGGCTTGCTTTTTTATATTAAAACGTGCAAAAACTACAAAAAACTTTTGCAGCTCAATGCACAATTCTGTGCTTAAAATTCACCCTCACACATACACTAAAATGCATACTCACACGCACTTGGCGCCATCTTAAGTACCATATGTGTATGTGTGTGTGTGTGTGTGTGTGTGCTTGTATGCTCTTGTATTTGTATTCTACTTTAATGCCCATCAGCGTTGAGCAGTTTAAAAAAGCTTTTGGCTTTACGTTGGTTCGGGGACAGCGCCTTTTGTTATGCTATATATTTTTTTTTATGTATTTGCTTTTTGTTTTTTCTTAAAATGCACTCCACACACCACAATAAAAATTACTTACGCGCAATTTCGTGCGCACTTTTTGCTGCCGGGCGAGTGGCAACTTGCCTCATGCCTCCATGCCACCATTCCACATGCCCCATGCGAGTCTCTCTTACGCTATTTTTTAGCATAAGGGCGATTCTTTTAGAAATTCAACAACCAATTTTGACTTAAGAATTATGAAATTAAAAATATAAGAAATTTTTTGATGGATGCCCAATTTTGGATAAAACCTTTTTTTGAGTGACTATTTTTTTAATGTTTATAAAATTAAATATTTGATTAATTAATAAAATATTTAAGTTGGCAAGATGATTGAACATATAAGCAGTTTAATTCTTTTACGTTGGAGAAGATATGCTATAATAATTTTTAGAAAATTCGCACAAATTAGCCATGATCTTAAAAAAAATATTTCGAATTTAGAATAAAACTCCTTTTTATGAGATAGTTTTTTGAGTGGTTATAAAATTATTTTTTTTTAATTAATTAAGTATTTAAGAGTAAGATTATTTTACAGAGCTGCTTAATTATTTTTCGTGGGAGAAGATAAATTTTAATAATTTTTGGAAAATTCTCACAAATTAGCCATGATTTTAGGAATATTTTTTCAGCATTATTTTAGCTCTTTTAAGAAAAATTTAGTTTAAATTAAAAAAATTCTATTTTATATAATTTTAAGATGGAATTAAGTCCTTTAAGCAAGTCATCTTTAACTTTTAAGCTAAATTTTAACTGTTAAATAAATAGGATAGAATTAACAACAATTACACAACATTTTTTGCCAGAACTGCAGTCCTTAAGATTTTTTGAAAGTATTTCTGATATACTCATAGCTCAATAAAAAATCTTAAGCGTCTTTTATAATTATTATATAAGTTTGAGGCACTTGTCAAACTCTATTTATAGTCATCTTTCAATTATATTATTCAAAGTTTAGTTGACTTAGGTTAAAAAAAACAATTTTTTTCTATAATAACTCGATAAACAATTTCAAGAGTACATCTTTAGATTTTTATAAAATTTTAAAAAATTTCAGGGGTGTTTGTGAAAAAAAATTAAAAACAAGCGAAATGTTTATGGGGCAGAACTAGTTCAAAATTTAAAAAAACGATTTAATAAATTATTTCAAACATTTTCTCTTTCCCAATAATACTATATTCAAGATAATCGCAGGATAAAACAGAACAAATTTTGTTTTGCAAAATGAACGATGAACACGATGAAACAGCTGATTATTTCGTTGGATTATTGTTTATTTATTTGATTTATTTTGTTGATTTATTGATTAAGATCAACACAAGTGAAATGTTTAAATTTAAAATTTTGGAATAAAAAACAAAAAATCACGAATATTATAATATGATTTCTCTATAATTTTTTAAAATAATACTAATAAAAAATAGATTTTTTACAGAATTTACTTCTTTTTTTTTTAAATAGAAATCTCATCCAAAACTTTTTTGAAAACATTTTAATAAAGACGATATTGACTGTAACTTGAAATGGGCTTCACGAATCAGTTTAAGTTTCTCTTCCTTTTCTGTATATAATTGTCTACCAGATGAATTTTTTTGGTGAAATTTTTGTCGAATAAATACCTTTTAATTTTAAAATCCGTAACTTTTTAAAAGCTCAAAATTTTTCAAATTTCTTTGTTCATCGGGAACTAATAATAATGGCATAATGTCATTAACAAATAATAAAAAATAATAGTTTTTTCTTTATTTGAAATAATTTATTATATCTCGTAAACTTACTAATAATTCATGCGCAAAAAATTGTTCTCAATATATTTTCGAAAGAATTCTAAATATAATTAAGATTTTTGAACGTCCAGACTAGCTCTGTTATACAGTCTAAAGGCATGCAACAAATATATTTTAATAAATACCGAAGGTATTAAATTATATAATATTTTGTTATATATTATTATTTTATACCATTTTTTATTATAGTTTTTCTAAAATATGTGATATTTATTTCACAAAAAAAGGTTTTCCAAAATATTTTTAATCAATCAAAATTTCAAAATATTTTTACCAAAAAACGTCAAATAAATGTCACAAAAAAGAGGTTATCCATAACAACTATTTTCAGTCAAAAATTGCAATTTTAAAATTATGAAATTTTTGTCCTTCGCACATTTATTGAATTTGTAAAACAATCACCCACATAATTTTCTATGCATATGTGTGTGTGTGTGTGGTGTGCCAGCGCGTAGGTGTGTGTGAGTGTGTTTTTCTTTCTATAAAGCCATTTCCAGCAAAATCAACAATGACAAATGTAGCAATAGCAACAGCATCAAATTACGTGCATTCATTCTATATCGTAAAAATATATTCTACATTTTCACCGATGCTGCCCCCTGCCTCCCCTAGCATCGATAAATCGTCTTATAGCTAAATAAAAAAGCAAAAAAAATAAAAATAACGCCTGGGAGAATGTGTGGCGAAAAACTTGTAGAATGAAATAAATGTCTAGTTGAGCAGGAAGCTTTATATATCGCTATATGTGCTCTACAATAGGTACCATGTTTGCTGCAGAAATTGAATGTGCCATGAAAAAATATGGCTGCCGCTCGGGTGTTTGTTGACGCTTCACAGTGGGACAAGAGCGAACGATAAATGAAATGCTTGACAGCATGAATAAGCTGCTAAAACTGCTGTCAGATGAAATAAATAATAAATTACAATAAATGTTTAGCCTATACTATCACAAAATATTTAAATAATAAGTAAACTTTGAAATAAAAGAAAGTCATGTGACAATAAATGTTTCAGAAAATAATTTACTGTCTCGTATGAAAAAAAAAAGTATTTGATATGAGCCTTAAGTTTGTACCAAATAATTTTTGTTTGCTGGCTAAATAAGTAATTTTCAAAAAATATTAAAATAAGTCTAGATATATTCTAAATAAGTTTAGATCTCTTAAAATCTCAAGAACAAGCGCATATAATTTCAATGATTGCTAACACTGAAAGATTTGATCTTTTGCGCTAAAAAATAAAATTTGGTCTCCTCAAAAATTATCTGATCTCAATAATATTTTTGGTTTGGTGTAAATATTGAAAGTATTTCAAATAGATTTTTGGCACACCACCGGTAGATTTTTTTCAATCTCAAAAAAGATTTAAAATACATTATCAATCGGCTTCATTCCCATATTGAAGTTCTAAATTTTTCTTTAAAAATTCTATAATCCGTTAAAATTTATTTTCTTGCTTCTTTGGAACAACCCAAAACAGTTAAATAAAAAAAAGTCAATAGAAGAATTTCCCGATTTTTTTTTTCTATGCCGGATGATTTTTTTTTTTTAATTTGGGAAACAGGGCAAATTACCAAGTAACTTTTACCTAAAGTCTGCTATATAATTAATTAAGATTACGTCATGAAATTTTCGATTGAAAGTCAGTTAAAATTGATGTTTGGTACACCCCCGGTTGATTTTTTTTAATCTCAAAAAGGTTACAAGCATCATATCAAGATCCCATCTTCCTTATTAAAGCTCTAAATTTTTCCTTAAAAATTCTTTAATCTGTAGAAAGTTATTAATTAGTTATTAATTTGTGTAAAGATTGAAAGTCAGTTGAAATAAATTTTTGGTACACCCCAAGTCGAATTTTTTTTCTATCTCAAAAAAAGTTAAAAGTACCTTGCCAAGATCCAATCGGCTTATTCCAAATTTAAAGTTTGAAATTTTTCTTTAAAAAAATTATTATTCTCCTGCTTCTTTGGAAACAAATCAAACTTCCCGAGTTTTTTTTGTAAAGAATCTACCTACCGGATGATATTATTTTTTAAATTTTGGAATCATTTCAAAATAACAAGTAGCTTATACAAATAATTAATTTAGATTTCGTAAATTCTCAAAAATATATCTCTGGTATAAGGATTGGAATTCATTTAAAAAAAAATTTGGTGGAACTCAGGACGTTTTTTACGCCCTTTAAGTAGAATTTAAGGCAACAGATCAATATTCAATTAGAATTACGTATTAATTCACTAAATTAAACTTATTATAAGAAAATTAGATGTTGGGAAATTTTAAAAATTTTGTAAGTAAAAAAAAATATCTAATTTTTTAAATTAAATAAATAGCTTTCCAAAGCCTCCAATATACTTGGCTTAAGATCTCATAAAAATTTTTTTTTTTAAATATATAAATGTTATCCCTTAAAATTTAGGGTTTAATTAGATTTTCTGCTTAAAATGGATTTTTTTTAAACATTTTTTATAAGGTCTTGCACCACGGTTATTAAAAACCCTATAGCCCTTAGCATCGTTAACTGAAAACACAACCAAAACTATAATTTATTTATTTTATTTTACCTAGCCGCCCTTGTGAGAATGCTCTAATAAATTTGCCTTTATCCTTTGCCCTTTCTAGGCTCACATCAATCAAGCTTGTCCCACTGTCACTGCAAAAACTCAAAATCTTGGCCCCATTTTACACACTGTGCTCTGCTCTGCTTTGCTTTGCTATTTCCTCGCTCGTTTGTTTTGTTTGTTCTATTTGATGTTTTTGTTGCTGTTTTGCTTAGCTGCCCTTTCCTTGATATATATATTATATTATACTCCCCCTCCCCCCAGCACCCCCTCTAGCTACCTTATTTTGTTGCTTTTGCAGCAGCTGCTGTTATTTGTTTATTTTTTGTCAACTTGTATTTAGTTAAACAACAAATCATTGCCACAAAACGAAAATAAAATCACAACTCAAGAAAAATAGCAAAAGCTTAATTTTCCAGCATTTTTTTTTTGTGTATTTATTTTTCTTTGCTACGAAACACTTAACACAAGATAAAGTTAAGTTGTGTAGTTGGTCTAAGAAAATATGTTGCACGCATTTGGCCTTTCAAAATTGTGCGGTGAGTGTGCAAAATTAAACTTAGTGCAACAAGGCGTACAGTTTGAGTTGCAATTTTGGTTGCAACGAGTCGAAAATAACTGAAGCCAGAAGTCAAATGGTGCAAGTGAGGCTTTGAATGCAACGGAATAACTTAATACCCCCGTTTGGGGTCTGTGCACATACAGCAGAGGCCAAAAAACTATACTATAAAGTTAAGTCATGTTGCGACCACACACACAATCCCACACACGCACGCGGGCTTAAACAAACACACAACAGTGGCGTGGATGGATTTTTTGGGTTGGGGGTGGGAAGAACTTTAGTATGGGATATTCAATTTTATCTGGAGTTTTATTTAAGAAAAGTTGAAATGTTTATGTAGTTGATGTCTTTACTTAATAATAATAGTCCCTAACTTGACTATTTTGTCGATCGCCCCGACTTGGATCATGGAGATCTCTATTAGCATCCTCCTCGAAGGAAACAGGGACCTGCAGTTTATAACGGAATTCGAACGGCGGTTTATTGAATTAAAGGACATTTTCTTGGACAAATAAGTTCCTTTTTTGCAAAATGATAAAGTGCCTCAGCGGAGAACCGAACCACCGACCTTTGGGTTGCAAAGCGGTTACATTATGCTTTCGATGGACGTGTAATCTTAAAATAAGATTTGCCAAATGTACAAAGAATTTCAATTCGTATTTTTATTTTGTCAAATGAAAAATTAAATGCATTATCTCGTGAGGCCTGAAAACTTGACGTAAAAATGGGATTTTTTTGAATTGCTAGACATATCGACGCTGATGGGCTTATTCGGAATAATTTTAAATAGCAATTTCCCCACTATTTTTGTGACATATTTTGAAGATCGACTTCAAGCAGCCTCGATAGAAGATTATTCATAAATTATTGACGTCGGAGAAGACTAGACGTGTTTAGTATGCCTGAAATCTTAGCAACATTTAGGAAATCTAACGCAGTTTTTGGCAACTCTTCATCATAGCGGATGAAGTACGATAATGCTCAGTAGATTCGTTATTTTTTATCTAATCGGTTCTTATTTCTTTAAAGATGAACCCAGGACAATGGTTCATTATTATTCTCGAAGATCGACTGCTCGGCATGTCACACTTTTATAGTTTTCCGACATTTTTTGTGTGGTAGTAGGTAAAGTGTACGGGAGATATCCTGGAGTAGCTTAATGTCAACGTTTGCCGAAAAATTGCAGCTATGGCTATATAAAATGCTAATAAAAACTGTTGGAAATCTTTGACTTAATCTATTGCAGTTATTCCCAGATAAAATGTTAGAAAAATTTTGAAAAACGACGAAAAAGCGCAAATCCTGGCGTGGCCATCGTAATTCAGTATTTTTCTTTCTTAATTTCTAGAAAAATACCAATTTGCATTTTACAATTGAGTAGTAAAATTTTCTTCAGACCCATGAAGTTGAATATCATATAAGGACAATGTCATTTGTGCTTAAGAAAATCTTTAGAGCTAGCTTGAAACATCTTTTTTTGTTTGCACAAATCTTCGGAGCGGCCTTAAGCTTGGACTAAGTCTATGCGAACCATTCGAAATTTGCGACAAATTTGTCTTGATTGGTAATACTTTATACAAGTTTCAAAAATACCAAGAAGCCATATAATCAAAAACGATGGTTGAGTGTCTTTAAGATATTGGACTAAACTGAAAATCCACCTTTCAAAATTTTCTACTATAGCCAACCAAATCGTACCTAAATTTTGTATCATCTTCTATTTTTTAAACAATGTTTAAGGCTTTGAATGAACTATTCTTTAACGTCTCCATTTATGACTGAGATACCATGACATTTTGGTAGTATTTGAAGGGATTTATCTGTCCTATAAACTTATTAAAGATGCAGATCTTGGATTTGGTCTTGGGGAGGGATTCTTCACTTCGGAGAGCATGTATATCTGAACTCCTTTCAATACAGTTTTCGAAGATTTGGGGGTTCTGGTCCCAAAAACCACCCTCGAGGATCCGCCACTGGTCCTATCCTTTTATATTCTGCTTTCTTAATTTAAGTACAATTTTATTTAATTAAACAAAAATTTTGTTTTTAATCAATACACAAAAGAAATAGCATTGCCAGCAATTTCTCTTTCTATATTTTTTTTTTAAATTTTTTTCCAAATGTTTTAATATTAGTTTTAGATTAAAATTGTTTTTTATTTATTGATTTTGTTTTTTTTATGTATTTTTATTTCCAAACTGTCACATAAGACCCTTAGCAAATTTTATTGACAATACCAAAATAAAAGTTTGATTGATTTGCTCCAGTGAGTCCAATCAATATAAATACACAAAAAATATGATTCATTTAATAAAAATTAAATTGGGTTCGTGTGATTAAACCCAATTATTTAAGCTACAAATTTGTCTATTTCAACATGGTTGCCAAAAAAAAAAATATTTGAAATCAAAAAAAAATTATATTCATATATGGACTTAATTGAAAACATTTTGTTCATTTCATATACATTTTTTTTTTTTGATATAATACAATAAAATAATTGTACTAAAAACATAGAGGATATGTGTATTAAATAATCCATAGTATCCAATGAAGTTAACCCATAAGTATTGTAAAACTCAAACTGCTTTAAAATTTCCCAAATAATATTTTCCCCATCATCACTCTCTAATGGCCAGTTTGTAACCCCAAAGCCCCATCTGCCCCGCTATCTACGCCACTGTAACTCACCAAACAACACAACATATTAAGCACGCCACGACATGCCGGTCGCCATTTCTTGGCATTGGTGCATTTGTATTTTTGTGCAGCATATTTTCAGGCGGATGCCATGCAGATACTACTCAGATACAGATACAGAGATACAGATACCGAGATACACTACTGTATAGTGGCTTGCTACAAGTTTATACATTGGTATTGCTTTTGTTTTTATTGTATATGTTGGCTTGTACATTACCATTAACATGGAGCTGGGTATTACGGATAAATCCACAGCGGGTATTGCAGTTAACAAACCACTTGGATACTTTTTCATGCGGCTCGGAAAAATGTTGATTCCACGCCCTGTATATTTTGTATTATTTTTTTGGGATACTTTTTTTGTTTTGGGATTTTTTTCATGTGAATGGGTTTGTTGTTTTATACACACGTACAATACATATTAAAAATAAGCACACACATTCATACTCACAGGCATACATACATATGTATTGAACGGCTTCAACTACTATATATAAAGAAAAGAGAGAAATTTTTACCAAAATGTCGAGTGCTGTCTGTTCTGAGCAAATTTATTTGCAACAAAACATAAATGAAAATATCAAAAAAATAAAATAAAAAGTTGTTGTGAATTATTTGAAGTGGAAACGATTTTACACTCTTTTAAAATAAATTTACAACGTACATTGTTAAGAAATAAAATCTAAGCCTAAAATTTAAAAAGAGTTATGCCGGTTTTAATATCATCAAAAGTTTCGTGAATTTGGGAGATGTACTAATATAGAGTTTATAAATTAGAACTTTCATATTTTTTAAAAAAATATCCATATCTTATAGAAAATTTATTGCAAGATCTCAAGACATAAGAATGGGCATTTTTTAAATATTTTATAACCAAATAGTCTTAATGTAAACTAAATTGTAATGAAATGTAATGAGTCAGATGAAAAATAAACAAAATCTTCTCTGGTCACTCTGTCTCTAACCATTTCTATATATATTATATATTGTATATATATAGAATATTTTGCAAGATCTAAAGGTTGAAGAATTGACCTTTTCAAAAATATTTTATAACTAACCAATTTGAAGGAAAAATTTTATTAATATCCCGGGAGAAATGTAAAAGGTCAGATGAAAAAGAAACAAAATCTTCTCTAATAATAATCACTTCTATCTCTAACTATTTCTACGATAACTGAAGCCTATTTTTGAAAAATCTTATGACAAAAAGAAAGAATTGATTTAACAGGCAAATAAAGAGATTCATATAAAATACCAAATCTTTTCTGTTCAATTTGGTTCTTAAATCTACAATAACTTAATGCCATCCAAATATTAAGAGCAAGTTTCTAATAATAAAATACAGAATGAAGACGACCCGATGTACAGTTGGATAAAAATCTTATCTGTTCGATTCTTTAAATATGATAGCTCCATTCTCCGTTCTTTAACGGAAGAAATTGAGTTGGCAGTTGTTATAAAGTATATCAGATTTCATAAACGAAATCTTCAAGCTCTTCTTTGTAGAATTGAGTTGACAGTTGATATAAAGCATCAAACTCTTCTACGATTGCATCAGTAAATAAATCTCCATTAACGAAATCTTTCCTAATCTTTACTCTGCATAGAAATGGGTTGACAGTAGATATAAAGCACCAAAATTTTCTCTATTCATATCAGTAAATAAATCTACATTAATTAAATCTTCTCTAATCTTTTCTATGTATATAGGTATCTACAAGTGCTACAAAAAGTGAAAGAAAATATCTTAAGTTCCTTTGCGAAAGGCAAGAAAAGAGTTGACAGGCAGATGAAGAGCTGTTTATGCAACACCAAATACTTCGCTAAATACTTCAGTTTATAAATCTACGGTATCTTAAAAATAAAAACTTAAAATGTTTTGTAAACAGCTACATTCATACTGCAAAAGAATGAAGTGACAAAGAGATCCAAATTTTAATCTGAAGAATCCAATCAAAACATTTCAGAATTTTCTTCTTTAATATCTTAACTATCAGGTTATTCACTGCAAGAAAATTAATAAAAGGACAAAAAGATGAAAATTTTGATCTAAAGAATCCAATCCCAACATTTCAGAATTTTCATCCAAATATCTTCTAAATGTTAACTATCAGATTATTCACTGTAAAAAAAAAGAATGAAATGACAAAGAGATGCAAATTTTGATCTGAAGACTCCAATCCAACCTTTTCAGAAAATTCTTCCTTAATATATTTTATCTGTTAACTATCGATTGATCACTGCAAAAAAAAAAGAAGTGACAAAGAGATGAAAATTTTGATCTGAAGAATTCAATCCAAATATTTCAGACTTTTCTTCTCTAATATCTTAATTATCAGATTAATCACTGCAAAAAAAAGAATGAAGTGACAAAAAGATGCAAATTTTGATCTGAAAAATTTAATCCAACGTTTTCAGAATATTCTTCCCTAATATCTTTTATCTGTTAACTATCGATTGTTCACTGCAAAAAAAAAAAAGACACAGAGATACAAACTTTGATCGAGAGAATCCAATCCAAACATTTCTTTTCTGATCTCTTTTATCTGTTAGCTTGCATTTTAATTTAAAAAAACGAATTTTGAATGATAAATGGATAAAAAATTAGATTTTATACAGATAAAGATTTCGAATATCAATCAAATCATTTCTCAATCGCACTTTAGATCTGTAGAATCTCCAATGCAATTCTAAACCTACTTGTTACTTTAAGCCTAAAGAGTATCTAAAAAAAGAGGACTAAAAGGACTAAATGCTGCTGGTTGCAATTTGCCAGTTTGCTCATGGCTGCTTTGCTGCTTGGAGCACTCAATGGTCCCCGGTTGGGCTTGCCCCTTGTATTGCCCCATGGCCGGTCGGTTGGTCGTTCCGGCCGTCGTTTGGTACGTCGTTCTCTGATGTTGGAATTCAACTGTCGGACCATCGGACCGTTGATGTTTTTTCTTTTGTTTTTGGTCAGTTGGTTCGTTTGCTCGCCTGTCCGCCTGCGGTTGCACTTCAAAATGTTTATTTGTTTTTGTATCTCAACTTCAAACGCACACAAAGCGCCGGAGAGCGTCAGAGAGGCGGAGTCGGAGCGGGCTTGGGGCATATAAAAGTTTTGCAGCTGACTTTTGTGTTTATAAATTCATTAATTTGTTGTGCTGTGGTTCCAGAATTTTATCTGCTGCGGCATCCACAACTGCAGCCTTCCCAGCCGTCCCAGCCCATCACATGCCACACACTCGACAGCACTCGGCGCATTATTAAATGCAATTTGTGGGGCTGGTTTTCAAGTTAGTTGTGTTTTTTTCAGTGTAAGTCGTCGCTTATTAAGTTACATTTTGAAGTGCGTTTTGTCTTCTGTAGAACCATAAGAGCTTAGTTAAAAGCATTTGAAATTAATTACAAAGTTAACTGTACCAGAGCACTACAACAATGACAGTTATTAGGACACACACAATTATTATAAAGTTTGTTGGTGCTTTTTTTTATAATTGCGGAAAACTTGAAGTTTTCCGTTTTGTAAGTGCGGCTTAAAAAGCTGCAAAAGCTACAGTTGGTTAAGTTGTTTCTATGTGGTAGACAAGCCAAGAAAAACAAAAATAATAATTATTGTGCCATATCTCGGGGTCGACTATTAAAAGGAATTCTGTAACAATATCTTAGTGACATACAAAATAAAGGCTTAAGAATTGTGGTAATACATATTTCATATTTCTGCTTATAGTTTTTCATTCACAAAAACGATTTTGGAAAAAAAGTTATTCTATTTCTCTGGTAAGAAAAAAATAAGAGCTATAACTTGTTATAGTGCCAGGAAGGCTCGCGGAGAGAGGGGTGGAAAGGAGAGCATTCCCCCTGATCCCGATTTTTAAACTAAGATTCAAGGTAAAGATGTAATATAGGGGCCGGTAGATTTCCCTAGCCCGGATTTTCTCTTTACGGCCCTGGTGCTATCAATAACAATTGATGGAACCTTTTTAAAAATGGCTATGCTTTCTATTGTAAAACTTCGTAAATCACATTAAATTATATTTTTTGGAGACTTTTTGTATATGTGTTCAACTAATTTAGTGAACCATGCATTATACAGACTTATAATATAAAATATGAAACAAAAGATTATAATGTGATATAGCATTCAAATTCAAATTTTATGTCACCCTAAAACGTTATAGAAAGTAAGCCACCTTGAATGGCTTTGTCCACAGTGATTCAGATGAGGCTCACAGGGCACCTAAAGAGGCGATCCATTTTGCCAAAGCTGTAGTACCTAATGGCACAAGTGAAATCTGCTCCATCTCTGGTACCTATTAAGGACCCTACAATATCCTAATTGGAGTTGGGTCAAGGCCCTTATTTGCTGACTCGATAGCTAGATTATGAACGGTTCGATAGGGACTCTTAAGTGCAAAGTTCGATCTGAAGTTAGCTAAAAACTTGTTTACTCATTCCGTGTGAATAATTCGAAGGCTGCGATTAATGGAAATCAACGATTGAGACTCAGAAGTTTCGTAAAATTTTAAGAGTTAAATTTTTATTGGAATTTCTTCCAGAGAAAAAGGATTCTGTGAACAAGAACATATGCGAACACTGTTTTTGACATCACTAAAACCAGGTCGCTAAGTTCGTAGTTATCAGTTTCACAATTTTGTTTTTTTTTTTTTGGATCGATAATTTTAAATTTCCATTTTCTTATTTTAAAATTGCCTAACCAAACAGTTAAGCTTAATAAATCTTAGAAGAGTCACAACGGGACAGACCTATCGTTTTAAATTTATATCGGCGCAAATAAGTGAAACGGACCACTTTTTTCCTCAACATCTTCGATTTTGATGACTTTTACATAAGTGGTACAGCTACTAATTCCGATTACTTACCGAATTATCGATAACCGAAAATTTGACTTGTCAATTTTAGACTGTTCTTTAACAAGCCATTAAAGCCCCAAAAAGGAAGCTGTACTTTTTTTTTCTTAAAAATAAATTGAACATATTCACTTTGCCTGGCATTAAAGCATAAAGATAAAAATACTTGAGTACCAGATTAACAACAAAAACGTTTTATCAATGCTTTGATTTTGTTAAAAAAAAATCAAAGGCAGAAAAGATAGATGATTTGGATGTTGTAAGCACAATATTATATCTTAAGATTTTCAACTGCAAAAAAATTACAAATGGAGTGTTCTCTGGCAGTCTCTTCTCCTTCTTCTCCTGTCAATGGATTTTGCTTCCTTCAATATTTTCTGCTCGGTCGACTTAAAAAACCGCTCCATGGAACACATTGCAGCAACCTAGATGAGGTCTTGGAAAAACCAAAGATGGCTCTGATGGCCATACTGAAAACTGATATACATTATGTCTTAAGGATTGGATCATTCGCTGTCATAAATGCGTTGCAGTCGATGGGGAACACTTTAAAGGGAACATTATCGATTTTGATGCATAATCTTGTATATTGTCCTTTTTGTTCAATGCAGTATATTGACATATTTCAAAATGGCGAAGCTACAATGTCTGCCGAAGTAAATAATTGAAACACTACTTTCAATATAATTTTCAGAAAAAAACTATTGCAACTTTAAATACTTTTGAAGTAGTCAATTGCTCAATATTTCAAAATGGCGATTCCAAGATCGTTGCCGAAAACAGAAAAATAATTTTTTATATTATTTGTCAAGTTAAGCATGCAAATATGGGTTTTCGCGGACGCTGCTCACGAATCTGGGACTAAAATTACAAAATGGCGAATCCGTGATGGCCGTCGTAGAGTAACATTATTTTATAAGGATAATTTTTCTTTCTATTCCTACTCTGCCTAGTAGTTAAAATTTAACAAAAAATTTTCAAAAACTTCGC